>PVKS010010630.1:0-59463 GCA_004027875.1 Aplodontia rufa | reverse complement strand
GGGTCTTTGGAGAGTGTTCAGGATTAGATGAGGTTATGAGGGGGAGGCCCATGTGGTGGTATTAGTGGCTCTGGAAGAGGGGAGGAGAGACCTCATCCTGCATGGGATGCCTTCTGTCAGGTCAGGACACATCAAGGAGACCCTCACTCAAGCAGCACCCTCTCCTGAACGTCGGCCTCCAAACTGAGCTCTGCAAACCTCTATTCTCCATAAACTACTCAGTGTGCCGGATTTTTATCGCAACAGAAAACAGATCAAGACAGACATTAAACCATCCTCGAGGAGGATGTTTAAGTCTTGCTTTTCTCTGATGTTTTACAGTCTGTCCCTCTGCTCCCAAGCAGTCTTCGCTAGAGCTCAATGCCTTGTGATTTTCCACACCCATACGAGTTCTGGCAGAGCTGCGGCCCCTGGTCGTGGTTTGCCAAGACCCCGAGGGCTCAGCCACATTCTATTGTCTCTCGTTCCTGGAATGATGGAGGGAGAGGCACCATGGAAGCCTCTGGCTGGCTTGGAACAGCAAGCTTCATTCCAGGGCCTTTGTTTCAGCTTGAAATATACCACAAATTAATTGGGCTGCTGCAGGTAATTAAGATAGTCACTTGGATTGTGCATCCTTCCACTGAAAAGTTCCTTTAAGTTGCCAGATCTACGTTTGGTGTATTGAAATGTCAATGATTCATGACTTCTAAAAGAATTTTTTTTCCTTTGAAAGGAATTCAGTACTAAAAAAAATGTTTAGACTGATTAGCATGAATGTTGTGGCCTTACATAAAACTGCCTGTGATAGCACAGAGTTTAGCATAACATACGACTCCTGGGTTCCATGCAAACTCTAGTAGAAGCCTCCTGCTCTAATGACCATGATTGCTGGTCTCTACTTTCAAATGGTCTGGTAGAAGATAGGAATGTTCTGCGATGCCCACCTCAAAATACCTAAATGTTTTTGTCCCAATTGTAAAATTATTTCAGGCTGAAAGGTAAATGTGACCCTTTTTATTCCACATGGGCTGGAAGTGAGATTCATACGTGTAAAGCTTTGATAAGGGGTTGGGGATTTAGCTCAGTGACAGAGCGCTTGCCTAGCACATGCAATGCCCTGAGTTCGGTCCTCAGCCCTGGGGGAAAAAAAAAAAGCTTTGATAAAATTAAAATTATAGAAAACACCAATCACACAGCCATTGCTGATAAACTTCAGACTTCTCTCACAGAGTTTCAACTGTGTTAAATAAACCTCCACGGTCTTCCTGGAAGAGAAACACCTTGAATCTATTTAGCTAGATAAGAGTTTTATCTTATCCATGGGTTGTTACTTTTGAAAGAATGATCCCTTTAATTGATCACAAGATGGTGAGGATGAAGGAGCCAGGATTATTACTGAAATCCTCACCGGGACGCTTTGCAGGTAAGGAATTTACTGTGAATTGAATGTGTCCCCTCCAGAGCTCAGCAGTGGTAGACTGGATGGTCTTAAGAGGCAGGAGGCTGAGCCTTTAATGGGGATTAGGAGGTGAAGATGCTTTCCTCCAAATGGGATCAAGACCCTTATAGGAGAAGCTTTGGACCTCATGCTCTTCCTCTGCATGCAAGGACTTGGCATTGCTCTTGGGAGGATGTCCCTCTCCAACCTGTGAGAGCTGCAGAATGGTCTCTGTGCCCAGCAAAGTCACCAGAGTAGGGGTTGCTGGGACCCTGGGGTCCAACCTCTACCCTAGCATATCAGGAGAGGGACACAGTCAAAGAAAATTAAACAGAAGCCTTGAGATGTAATTAATGCTGTTTGTCTGATTGGGTTTTGGACTAACTTGGGGTCCATTACCCATTTCTCCTTTTTTCCCATGTCCCCATTTTAGAGTGGACTGTGGGTCCGGTACAAGAACTATCACTGTATTTAAGAAGGATGCAACTTGTTTGATTTCACAGGTTCATAGCCGGAAAACAATGGACCTCAGGACGAAACATACTGAGTCTTACCCACTTCTGACTCAGATGAGATGTGGACTTGAGACTTTTGAGTCGAGGCTTCTTAGGCTTCTGGGATGGAGCACATGCAGTTTGGGTGGGGGGAGGACACGCATTTTGGGTGAGGGGCGGTGGAATGTGATGGTTTGAATACGTCTTCTCCAAAATTCAGTTGCTGCAAAGGAGATGGTATTAGAAGGTAGGGTCTTTAAAATTGATTAGGCCATGGTAGAGGCTCCACCTTTCCGAATGTGCTTAAGGTGTGTGCTCTTCCTCCTTCCACCACGTAAGGACATGGTGCTTTATCCCTGTGGAGGAGGAAGCCCTCACCAGCGGCCTTGACCACAGACTCCCCAGCCTCCAAAACTGTGAGAAGATAAAATTTCAGTTGTTTATAAATTACCCGGTGTTTTGGGTGAATTACCCAAATATTCTATTCTGGTAGGGTACAACCAGCCAAGATGGCATTTAACCTTTCTGATTCTTAGCTTCTTGCTCTGCCAAATGAAGTTGATACTATCTACTTTGCTTATATTCTGAAGTGCAACTAAGATATTTATGAGAAAACACAGAATCCAATTTATAACACTTTTCAGAAAGCATTAGTGAATTTATTCCTGAACATGTCAATCAAGGCAGTATACACTGATCATATTATTTTTTTCTCCTGTGCTCTCTTGTTATTGGAACTTGCTGTGGTCCTTTACGCTGCTGACGTGTCTTAAATACTCCTCTAGTGAATATAGGTGGCTCCTAAGGTGCATTGTATTTCAGTACTCAATTTCCCACAAGCACCCAGGGTGCACAACTTGGCCACAGAGCGGGCTGCCCCACAGTTGAGGCCTGGTGCCTGGCCTGTCTGCCTCAGCGCTCTGTGGTGTCCCCCAGGCTGGAGACACATCCACCGCACGTGATCAGCTGCTTTAGCAGCTAATTAGTGAGAGGGGTTCCCGCGACATGTGCAAGGTTCCTGAGTGAGAGGTGCTTAGTGAGAAGTGAATAACATCCTCACGCATCTTTCACGTCGTTTAAGCGCTCGTCTCCTGGCCTGGCCTCAGCACACTGCATAAATCTACAGCTGCAGAAACCAAACTCTCATATAAAACTGAAGGATTTATTTTGAGGTATTGAAAGGTTTATAGCTGAAAAAGTTAAAATCTGCCGAATCGGCGTTTGGAGGACTCTCTGCCCCAGCCCTCTTGGCGCTCCAGGCTTGTTCTCTGAATTCCTGTCTCCTCGGGGAGACCATGCTGCTAGGGGGAAACAGTGACACGGATGGAAAGGGACAGACTTTGCCCATTCCTGGCCGCTGTGGCTTTGTACTTCAACCCGAGCAGCCCTTGAAAGCTGCCGTGGTGATGCTGAGACACACACTCCAGGGACATAAAACAGTCATTCAATTCTGCTCCGGTGCCCCATTGCATTTGGGCTCAGGGAACCTCTGTCAGTTTTCAGGACGTGTTTTAGAGAGCAGTGATAAGTTTTCAGATCTCACATCCTGCATCTTTACTGCTTCACTGGGGATCAATGGGAAGCTGGCTTAAATGATTAGTTCTTGCATAAAATAAAAATCAGGGTTATCATTCCCGTATTTGATCCATTGCTCAGCCTGTTCCCGTTGGATCTTGTAGATGCTCCCTAGTGACCTCCTGGACTTCCAGCTTGTTGTTTGGTTTGTTTGTTAAGCAAAGTAGGGGAGTTCTCTCAATCTTACAGTACATGCCCATGGACTGTGTAACCAAGTTTAGGAAACAAAAACTAAATGCCTATGTGAAATGCTATTGAGGTAGAGGGTTGGAAGGCAGTGTGACATATTGGAAAGCTAGTGGGTGGAAACCAAAAGTCTCCAGATCTGAGACAGGTTCATTGTCTTGCTCCACCAGCCTGGAGGGAGTAATAGGCCTCCATCATTTCATCCCTAAGGAGTAAAGTATCAAATCTATAGATTAATAAATATGCATGCCTTACCTATAAATATGCATGCCTTACTATAAATATGCATGGCTTACTATAGATATGCATGTCTTGCCTATCTTGCGGGGTCTTGTGGGAAATGAGTGATACAGTCTTGAGGGCTAGGAGGATCTCCAAAGACTCATGGCCATTCCAGTTCCATGGTTGGGCTATTGATGCTCTTCTCATCCATGGTCCCCTTCTTCAAATCATGAACTTTCTCCTCTTCTTTTGTCTGGCCTACCTCGATCCTTGAGTCGCAAGAAAATATCCTTAAAGAAGGTCGTTGAGCTCCTTTGGCCAGTACTTTCTTTCTTTCTTTTCTTTTTTTAGAAAGAGGGACAGTGAGAGAGAGGGAGAGGAAGAGAGAATCAATTTTTATTTCGTTTTTCATGTGGCTTTCATTGCTCCGACACTTAGTCATGTATGTGGTGCTGGGGTTTGAACTCAGGATCTCATGCATGTCAGGCAAGCACTGTAACCACTGAGCCACTGCTTCAGCCCCCTACTATCTTGCTTATATGTTTCTGCCACACTTGCAGCCCTTCTTGGGAGCCCTTTTTCGTAGAAATAATTCCAGAGGTGTGTTTGTGTTGGATCAGCTGTGACCCCAGAGTACGTAAGTAGTTGGTCCTGACAATCGGAAAAGGCTTTTAATCTGGGAATGAGAAGTCTGAAACTGGTCCCCGGCTGCCCCCCTACTCTGGTGGTCTCTTCTGGGAATGGGCCCACTTTTTAGTTGAAATGCAATGATCTGGGCTCCTCTACAGAATAAGCAATCGCTGAACTGTGCAGTTGCTAAGGAATGGGAGATCACTCCTACTGTTTGGAAGGCTCCCATGCCTGAACTCTGCAAGGGCTTGGTACTTTCCAAAATCTCCCTTATCCTGGGAGAAGAGAGCTCCTTTCTACCTCTGTCTGCCCAGTGCCAGTTCCAACAGCTGTAACCATTTCATTTTTAATTTTCTCCTTACGGCCTTGTCTCTGCTTAATCCATTAAGACAACGTTGAACGTTCCCGGATCATATATTTATAAGGGAGTGGGGAGTGGAGGAGAAGGGAAAAGACTTTGAAAAATGGTATCTAAATTGTAGCCAAATGCACTCAGAACTCTCCTAGGCTAAATTGCAAAATAATTTTCTTTCAAACATCACAAACACCTTCTCTAACCCAACTCAACAAATTGAACTGAGGGGTTTCTTAGCTCTAGGAACATGATTCATTCCTGTTTCTTCCCCCTCTCTGTTTTATTCTCACTTCCCACCTCCCAGCACACATGCTTTCTCTCCAGAAATGTTCTGCATTGTCTCCGTGTTTCCTTCCTGAAGCTTCCATGAATAATTTGTCTGTCTGCTGTGAGAACCATCTTGGGGACCAGCCCCAACCCCACTGTACGGGGAGATGGAGGAGGGGAGGAGGAGGGCAGGCTGCTTTAAATCAATCAGTTGACACTAATCTAATGTCTAATTAGCTCTGGGTGGGTGTGTGCTTTGATTATAGGAAGTGCCTCAGGCAGGGGCTGGCTTTGGAAGGGCTGCTCTGCTCCTATCAATCATCCTTTGACAAGATCTGGAAAGAAAAAAAAATAGGGAAAGGGGTATGTTTTTCTGTACCGTCTGTTGATGATCTGTTTCCAGTGGTCCAAACCAATGCTTTCAAACTCATCTGTTTGCTCCTAGCAATGAGTTGCTGACCACAGAGCGAGGCAAACTCTCCGAAGTGGACTAAAACTGACTTCGTATCAAATAATTACCTCCTGTCACAAAATACCTACTCCTACCTAATAACGGCGATGCATTTCTTCGTCCGTTTTCAATCTAAAATAAATGTGAAAGCTCTGCTTTTCAATCTTCAGTTGAACCCTAAAAAGGACCAATTCAATATTATGGAATTGTTCCTGGTGACATTTCATATTAAATGGTAGATGATTGAACAGAAGAGGTAAAATCTTTAAATAAAATGTTACTCTTCCTGAAAATGGCACGAGTGTTATTTTCTGATTGTCTGCTTTTTTTTTTCTTTCTGTACCGAAATTCACTCTTTTGGGAGACAGATGATTTACACATCTTCCTGGAAGTGCCCTTGGCAAATTTAAGTGCTGCTGCTACTGTTGCTGTTTCTAGAAGGAAGGTAGGAGGCTACTCTTGCACACTTGCTTTGCTAAGACCTGCTTTTCCAGAGCTAGGACCCAAAGTTAAATAATGGTGCTGAGATCTGAATTATGGAGGCAGGTGGGAGTCCTCCTGTCTTCACAAATTTACCTGAGGGCTTCATTTTCTTTTCACGCCTATGGTTCCTAAGATTGAAGGGGTGATGGTGGTGGTGGTAAAATCATGTTTTGATTTCAGACATATTCTGCTTGCTTTTCTCTGCATCTTTATTTTTCTAATGACTCCAAGCTGTTGAATCTGTTGGACACAGGGAAGCAAGGTGATAAATAAAACTGGTATTAAAGAGGTTTTTTTGGTGTAAAGTCCAGCATAGGATACAATCTGAGGCTCTGCAGAAGACCTATAAGACTCAACTCCTGGCCACAATTTTCACCAGTTGTGTGACCTTGGGCAAGATCTTTAACCTTGGTGCACCTCACCTGGAAAAAGGAATCCAAGATGGTGCCTACTTCACAAGGTGATTATGAAAATGAAATAATATAATGCATGTGAAGTGTGGAGCACATGGAAGCACTCAATAAAATGTTCACTGTTGTTGCGGCTCTAAATAAGTGAGCAATTCCCTAACAGCCCTGGCTGAGCTGGGAGGTCCAAGAAGGTGTCTCATTAGAAACAGACTGGACCGGGATGATTCTTATATAGATCTTCTATGAGGGACCAATCACGGGTTCTTACGCTACTACTCCAAACATAAGCCCAGTGAGCTCATGCAGAATTGTGTCACCAAAAAGAAAATAAAATGCTTAAGATCATTGACCCACTATGAGTTAAGGTGTTTCTAAGAAGATCATACTTTCCTGTTTTATGTGAAAAAAATTCTCATTTGATAACTGTACAAAGACATTCACACAGGAATGATCAGTAGGACACTCTGGTCCCTAATATCATCAAGAGAATGCCTCTCCCCTTTTAATGCAAGAAAGGAAGAAGGAGTACCTGTCACCCAAGGGTCTAGCTTTCTCTTTGATTCTATAATTTAATGCTATTATGTTGGGTCAAAAATGTGTGATAAATGTGAACTAAGAATGATTAAATAGTACAATTTTTTTATATTGTTGCATTCTTATCCATGAGATGCATTTGAGAGATGTGGGGATTATTGAGAAAATATATTCATTTTAGTATCAATTGTTCTTATGAACTTTGTCTTTTTCACATGTTGAGAAAATAAGAATATTATGAAAGCCATCAATGCTGATTTATTCCTTCCAAACCTGGTGTTTTGGCAGCCATGGGTGATCAGCTCAGTAAGGAGGTTGTCATATGCGTGAACTTAGCCTCACATCTCCAGGTTCCTTACCCCAAACCTGTTGAGGTCCCCTCTTCCTGGATAAATTCTTAAAAGAACAGTTAAAGTTAGAAGAAATATAGAGAAATTGGCTCGAGGTCCTACTTTCAATGATTTACAACAAATTGATGGATGCTGTAGATAAGAGGTCCTGCCCACTTACCTACCTTAAATACCAGAAAAGTAGATAATAATCTTGTATAATTAGCATATGATACTGCAAATAGTTTAAGGATTCAGATTCCAGGTTTTTTATTTTCACATATCTTATCGATTTAGTGCATTTCTTTAGGATTCTTTCAAGCTAATAAAAATGAAATAAAGAAAGGAGTAGCTAAAGAGATCCTCAGGCCAAACTGAGTCACATGTACATGAAAATCTGAATTAGCTCTCTCAGGAGAGTGCTGTTCTGCTTTTGGCCTTATCTTTACAAGTAATCAAAATCCCCCAAACTACTCATAAATAGCAAAGAGGGAAAGAACAGCCCCAGCCTTCAAAAGCTCACTTCACCTTTTGGGTTGATAAACTCTGATAGAAAAATCCCAGCTGAAATTCAGACTACTATTCAAGAAGCATTCAAATTACACTGCTTTCCTCTCTTCAGGTGCACAAGATGCACTGGACCTGATAAATAGTCCCTGCTACTGTGGGGGATACAATTTTAAATTGTGGTGGGAGGGATTTTGTCTAGACTGTAGAAAATACTTTCTAACCATGAGAGTCAAGTGTCATGGGGAAGTAGTGATACAGCGGGGGCTGCCGTACTTCCTGCTATGGGGATTTTATAATAAGAGCCAGGCTGGTGTCATTTCACACAAGACCTGCCCGGAGGTAGGGGAATGGATAAAATGACCTTTCCTGCCTCCTCCAAGGGCTATAACTGGTCCTTAATGAAAACCTGGTACCAAGAGCTAGTTTGGTATGGAACAATGCTTCTAAGGCCAAAGTTTAATTTCATAACAGAAATCGGATACTATAGATAGATGGATTGTGCTCTTCAGAGATGGATAGAATAACTGGGTCTTGGGAGCTCATCCCAAGGGGCGCTTTAAGGACTATTCTCTGGGAACAGCATCCTGTGCTGATGATTTAATGGATCCGTTCCATTTCCAGGTCTTACGATGCATTATTACCTCGAGTGAATGGCTAGCATCTCACATTTTAGTATCCTCTGGTAACAGACACCAACCAAGAGCTTGGCCATCACACTTAAAATTTGGTTTTGCTTCATTGCTGCAGAGTTGCCTAAGGGGTTGCTGCTCTGCTGTTGTCCCCCTCTTCTGACTTGAGAGTGTTCTTCACTGCTGTCACTACTGTTTGCATATAGAGTTATTCAGTTTCGGTCTGCCTTCCAAGGAGCTCCTGGGAAAGTTTATTGGTATTGCAGCCTAATCTCTTGGAAGCTACAGGTCCCCAAAGCCTTTGATCTTGAATCTCTTTACCTTCACAAAAGCAATCGATATGGTCTGCCTGGGGACACCAAACATGAGTAGCTTTGTTTTAGGTTGTATGCGTGCTCTGTGTGTGTGTGGCTGAGTTATACCAGTGATGCTCAAAAGCCATGTGGATAAATGGTTCTGTTGCTGCCTTTCACTGCTTCTCGCAAGCTGGAGCTCTTAAGGCATAGAATTGCTACACTTCCTATTGCAATAGGGCACTGGGCAGGATTTGCAAGGGAAAGAGGGACCAGGAAGCTCTCAGGTCTTCTTTTAGTATGCACTCATGTTGAACACCAGCTACTTTGACTTATTTTCTGTTGCTACTGAAACGGAATAAGGTGGCCCACAATGGGAGTGGCAGGACGGGTGTGGCGGTGCTCAGCTGCCCTCAACAGGTGCAGGCTACATGGCCATCACTTTCCCACACGTATCAGCTGGTCTCAAGTGGCTCGGCACCTCTGCAAATGAAATGGCTGTTCGGATCAGGTGTCTGCCAATTAGAACTTGGAAGCAGAAGAGCAACAGCAGGAAGGGGATGGACTCATGGTGTGAGCCAGGGTGGGGTGCACTGAGAGGGCTTATTTGTGTCCCTGCATCTTTGTTACTCCCAAATTCAAGCCTCGGATGTGAAATCCTATCTGTGTTATTTTGCTTCCAATAATCATGCTCCACTGAGATTTCGAGATGGTATCTGGGTGATGAACACAGAGAGACCTTCCATTGTTCCTCCCTTCTCTGGGGCCCAGTTGCTGCTGCTGAGTGTCTTCAGGTGGGATTGAAAAGTTCCCAGGGAAGCAGACACCAGGGGACCTGGAATGGGGCTCCCACCGTAGCCTCTCCTGTGCCAACACCTCTGCCCTCTACCTCATAGATCATTCATATTTAATGGACTGATAGTGCCTGTCACAGCCTCAAACCTGACCTGAAATTGTGCTACTCACTTGGGGCAATCTGAGATCAGACAAGCAGATGACATGTTTGTGGTTAGGAAATTATTTTCAGGGGGCTGTCAAAGCGTTTCCATATGAGGCTAATGCCATTTTTTTTCCTAAGGAGCACATGCAAGAGACACAATAAATATTATTTTATTTCCTTTGGTACATTAAAAATGATTCTGATTATGGAAAGAGCATTCATAGGGAGGTTTTTTTCCGACAAGAGCAATTAAAGTGTGTTCTTATTAAGCAAGGGTTTTTTTTTTTTGAGGAGGGTTAGTCTCATTTTGGGGGTCTTTTGTCCAGACTTGAGGACTGCGTAGAGTTCTCGAAATGAGGTGCTGTAATTCATTTTCAACCACTGCAGGATGGGGAGAGGGGGTGTGTTGTGTGTTAACCATTTGATCCTTGCAACCCCCTCGTACTTAGCTGCGTCTAACTTGCTGTGTTGTCTTGGTATCTGCTGCTCCACCTGTGGGGCCCCCTTTTCTTTCCTTTTGGTGGACTCCTCAGCTTCCAAGGCTGGGACCAAATGTGTCCTGGTTGGAGCCTGCTCCAGTCCCCGCGGGCGTGGTTCAGTGTCCTGCTGCTCTCTCTGTGTAGATGCAGTGTATGGATGTGTGGTAATTATTTGTGTCTCCTCTCTGGGTGATGAGTCTGTCTGGGGCAGGGGACTTCTCTGCTGTTTTAATTCTCTCCCTGTCTGATGTGGTGCTCCATAGCTACTGATTGATGATTGCAGAATGAATGGGGCTTTCAGAAGTTAGGATGAGCCTGACCGAAAATGGGATTCTCAGTCCTCTTTAATGATTCTCCACGCATGAGCACTGGAGTTAGGGAGATACTCCTTTCTCAGTGATAAGTGTTTTAAGGGAAAAATACATTGAGGTCAGCTTGATGATCAGACTTTTTTATAGATAAGTTTTGCTGCATTTAACTGATGATAATGATAAAATAACAACATTAGTAGCTAACTTCGGGGGCTGGAGCTGTGGCTCAGCAGTTGTGGCACTTGCCTGGCATGCATGAGGTCATGGGTTTGAACCCAGCATCACATACACAATGAAGAGTCAGAGCAATGAAAGCCACATGAAAAACTAAATAAAATTGATTCTTTTTCTCTTTCACTGTCCCTCTCTCTTAAAAAAAATAGCTAAGAAAGGAGTGCCCAGCATGGACCAGATGCTCTAGAAAGCAGTTTTTAATGTGAATGCTATTTCCTGCTCATAAGAACACTACGTACGAGGTGTATAATATTCTGCTAAGCTACGTGTGAGGAGCCCGACAGAAAGAGTGGTCGAGGAACATATCACAGTTCCAGGATCAACAAGCGGTGGAGTCAGGATCTGAACTCAGGGTGGCAGTTCCAGACCGTTTACCCAGTATGTTAGTGTAAACCAAGGGTCCTGGGAAGCAGTTGGGGCTTCTCTCACTGTCCCAAGCAGGTGCAGGGATTGGGCTTGCGTTTTCTTGCCCTGCTAGAATTCCCAAGGTATCAAGTATTTCCTGTTTTCATATCATCATAAATGCCCTTCAGTCTTCCAGAGTTCATAAAAATGGAGTGAATTTCCTTGGCGAGTTTGGGTCTCCCATCTGATTGAAGCCAGTCAGCTGGAATTCTGGTTGTATCTTTAGACCCAGAAGAAACTTGTGGGATTAAGTGGTTTTCTGGAAAATGTTGGCCAAAAACCACATTCACCCCAAATTGCTGTATGAATGAAACATGGGTTTCCTTTGTGTTCTGAATAATTCCAGTGGTGTCCTCTAGCTTCTATTTCCCTATATTTGTGTGGAATCAACCAAAATAGCTTTGTAAAAACAACAGAAAGTATGAAAAAAAATTATGCACCTTGTTTCTGCCTTGCCAGTTGGAAATACTCACATGACACATGAACAAGAACAAAAAACTGTGACCTAAACACATTAGCCGGAGCTCATTCCAGGGCGCCTCTGTGTTATATTTGGTAACTTTCAGATTTTAGAAAATATTTAGTTATATTCCTCAAAAATATCTTAAATTGTATCTGATACTCAAATGTGCCAAATTCTAGCAAGGGAGAGATATGCAATTGGTTTTAAATTGGTAATGTTTTGTTTTTGTAGAATTGTGAATGTATTTCTTCATCCTTTATTTTTAAAAGATTAGAGTTTTGTTGAAGGTTTATAAAACTTCAACCTGGTTGGAGGCTTTTATGTTGAATATAAAGGTAAATTCCCTTCCTTTAAACATTCAGAACTCATTCCAAAATAAAAGACAATGGTCTCCATCTGTGTGTCAATTAGAATTATGTCACGTTTTTCTATGACTCAGTACATGGGAATTATGAAATGTTTTTGTCTTATCTTTTATTTGCTAGGGCTGTCTTTACAGAGGACACAGCAAAGGGGATAAGAACTGCTAAGTTGCCCTACCATGTTTGTTCTCAAGTAATTTTCTTTTCAATCATATAATCAACCTGTACACACAAAAGCCGTTAAAAACGAGCAGGACTTGAATATGACTCACAGAGGGCTACGGCAGCATCATTAGGAAACAATTGGGTGGAAAAGCCTTCTCAATACTGTCCCTTACTGGGAGAAAAGTACTCAGGAAGATTTTATATCAATGCCTCTTTCCCCATTTGATTTGTCCCTGCCTAATCTTGTTCAAAAGCGCTTTCACAGTTAACTACTTTATACTGGTTAACTTGGCCATTTCCTTTTACTTAGCTAAGTAGAATAGTCAAGCTAAGATTTGAGTGAGTTACAGGACTCTGATATTACAGATACATAGAATTTAATATTAGGATATTTTTCAGATAATTTTTTTTTTAGTTTCTTGACTTGATTTAACAAAATGCCATGAACCAGCTACCCCATAATAACATTTCTTTCTCATAGTTCCTGAGGCTGGGGAGTCTAAGATGAAGGCGTAGGCAGATCTGGTGTCTGACAGGAGAGGGGCCATCTTCCTGGGTGGCAGGTGACATTTTCTCATTCTGTCCTCATGTGTTGGAGAGCTGACACAGACAGATCTCCTACCTTCCCTCTTGTTAAAGGACGTTAGTCCCATTTATGGGGACTCCATCATCTATCTAATACTTTCCAATGGATACACCTCCAAGGGCAATCATATGGATTTGGGGGGAGAATGCACTAGGTCCACAGGGCCATCTCCCAGCTGGTCCACCACTGCAGGTACATGAGCAAATTCAGCTGAAAGCAGTCAAATTTGCCCAGATCGGTAGACCTGCCCAGTTGGCCTCTAGGTCCTTAAATAATAATAAGTAAATAGTTATTGTTTGAATCCACTGAGTGTTGGGTGGTTTATTAGATAGCACAATTGTGGTAATGGATTAGTGATATTCAAACGTTGTCTGGAGCAATGGCAGGATCAGAACAAGCCCCAAACCACAGCCAATATACTCAGACAACTTTGCTTATGTGTGGTCAAAGCAGTTCTTATTTTTAGTTATTTGGTTCAATGCTTCATTGAGTTGGATGTACAGATAATTATCCTTTTCTACAATTTATATAGAAGATCAATTGAAATTGGGTTTGGAAGTTATTAAGTCTAACCCATTCCCTTTATGAGAAAGGAATCCAGGTCAGCTGAGGTAATGAACGGATCGATAGCTACTCCACCAGCTTTTTAAAAGGACTGGAGTTGAACTTTTTGCTGCTTACCATTGGATATCTTGCTTTTTCTCTTAGAGATGCATATCCCAAAAAGAAAAAAAAAATGCTACATTTGTACTATTTTATGTGGAGGCTGTAATAGTGCCACCATATTAAAAGAAAATTTTCAATGGTGACCATACCTTTGACCACCTTCAACTACTACCTATAGCCAAATGCCCTTGGTCCTGGTGTGGACACTTACACACTACAGTGCGTCTACCTGCATGCAGTTCTCAAGGTATAAGTGTGGGTGATTATTGAATCAATGCAGTTTCCCGATTTGGATGGAGAAGCAGATCTCTTTCCTCTTAGATCAAGGCCTTATTTGCCTTGCCACTTGGACACCTTACCTTGTGACATCTTTTGTCAGCCTGCAATTTCTTGCATCTTTCAGTGACTGCAAATGTGTATTACAGTTTCCAGCTCGCCATGAAACATGGCTCTGAGCTGTTTCCTACGGGGAGTAAACTGTCATTTTTCACCACATTAAATTTTATAAGTTTCAAGCGAATGGAAAATGGATTTTATTATTTTCTCTCTCTTTCTCCCTATTTTTTTTTTTTTTTGCCTTGAATGTTTTATGGCTGCAAAAACAGAATTTGTGGTTTCAACTGTTCAAGTTTGATGCAGAAAGCTATGGAACCTCTTATGTAACCTGATGGCCTGAATAATTATCAAAATATTTTGCTTTCCACCCTTTCTAAGCTTTAGCAGCAGCAAAAAAAAATAGTGTTTGCAACCTTTTGACCACAAAATCATAATAATGAGAAAGGCCCTTTTACAAGGTCTGCTTCAACACCTACACCAAGGATGCTATAATTGGGGGTAGAGTTGAGCTCAGGGGACCAGGCTAGTGTCCCAGATCTTATCAGGGAGTGCCTTTCTTAAAGAAGGAACAGAGTCTGAAAGAAGAAAGGCCAATATTGTGTAGAGAGGAAAACGGTGTGCAGACCATTTAGCGATTCACAGCGGCAGGATTCCTTGCCCCTTCTGAATCCAGCAGTCATGTTATATTGATCTAAAAAAATTACAGCATGAGGAAATGTGTGTTGTGTTGTGTGTGTGTATGTGTGTGTGTGTGCGTGTGTGCTGTGCGTGTGATACTTTTGGTTTGCACAAAACATTACTTCTCAATGTCTACTGAGAACAGAATGTCCTCTTAGACTTTTCAAAATTGTGTTACCCAAGACATCTCTTAAGTATAGGTGACCTTCAATTTATGCAGTCTTAAGCTGGGAAGCTGAATTCTTATAATGGATTCTATAATCTACCTATTTATCTATTATGTGTAAAATGCATACTAATTTGGCTATGTATTATATGTAAAGTGTAGCAATGCATTTGTAATTTTATTTTAACTTCAGAAATTATTAAGCTCCACTTAAGATAGGTTTTAAACTACCTGCAGTTGTCAACCTAAGTTCTTCAAGTTTCTTTCCTGTGATATTTATTTGTGAGGTTCAAGATCCGTGTACATCCACATGTATATTAATTATAAAGAGCTCTGCTGTAAAGCAAATATCTCCACCCATACCCCATATTCCCATGAACGAAAAACACATTATTTATTTATTCAATTTTTATTTGGATTATTTTTCTCTTGGTCACATTCAGATATTCATAAATGTCTTTATTACTATGGTATTCTTCTTAGGGAAACAATAAGAATCTATCGTATTTCACTTGTACCCAGAAAACTGACTTATTTGCCATTAAGTCCAATTTCCAATCACATTACACAATGTGTCCAGGGTGTGAGAAGAGTAAAAGCTATTTGCCAACGTTCCTGTACATTTATCAGTGGATTACTAGTTCTCTGAGGGCAGGGCCATTTTCTAGCCTGTTCTGAGACTCTAATGGTGGTCTGCTACTACTAAGCTATGGAAGATGGCATGTCATGGAAATTCAACAAATGTTTGGTAAGTGATTGAGCCAACACAACAAGTCCTACCGCTAATAAATAGATAAATTTGTCAGTAATAATTCACTTTTTTTTCTGATTCAGAGACTGAGGGGTTGGTAAAAAAAAAAAAGTACCTATCTTTAAATCTGCCATATATCAAGGGGGTATTTGATTCCTGTATTAGAAACAATTGAATCAAAGATCTTGTTGCAAGTTACTCAGTCTTTGAAGTCTATTTCCTAATAGGATGTGCACCCACTTCACGAAGTGAGCTCTTCACAGAAGTAGGGTAAAAGAAACAACTGTACAGAATTTAGACACAGGACTAGTATGCAAGACTATTATGGGAGTCATAAATTCACTAAATTTTGACCTAGTTATTCTTCTAAAAGGAGCTAACAGAAGAACATAAATGATATTATAATTGAAATCGCTATCAATGATTTTAACTATCGCCCAATAGTGGTTCTGTACTGAGCCTTGGTTAGATTTTAATGGGCATGTTCAGGCTGTTCAGTACAACAGACCTTGCGTGGAATTGCAAGCTCAGTGAGTTACGAGATATTAAAGTCAAGCAAGTTGGCTGATATCTCCATGCTTCCAATTCCCCACCTACAAATGGACAAGAGGGTTACCTCTTCGGAATTTATAAACATTTGGAACAGGCGTGGTCATATAGTTGAGTGAGTTCCAGTTCTAGGCTCTGTGTTCAACCCTCTGTTTATACGTACACCTGAAACAGGGTACCTGTATAAATTTTAGTGCAACTGTTAGCTTTTTTTCTACTCTTAATAAGCTATTTTAACACTTACTTCTGCTAAGCCTCTCAGAAGAGGCACTCCATTAGAAGAAAACTACTGTTTGTTTTGTCTTTTATTTCCAAAGAGTTGCTTTGTCTACTTAGACAATTATTCTAAGGAGGGAGCTGGCTTACTGTCTTTTTACTTTCCCCAAGGAGAAGTTGTTTCAGCTATGGGTCATGCTGCCACAGGGCCACAGTAACTTGTAGAAGGGAATCCTACCGCTTTGGAAGATTCCACTTCTTCTTAAAGGATTAATCCCATGTCCATCAAATGTGAATTCTTGTGATCAGCTGTCCATGCTGCTGTGTTAGTAAGTCTTGTATTCAGTGTACTGAGTTTGGGGGCTGGTGGAGTTTCCTTTTCAAATCAACTCTTTTGGAAATCCTTCCTAATGGAACCTGGTTTGGATGGCCAGGGAACAATGCACACAGATAAACTACCAGCTGGTGTGGAGGAGATGGCCAAGCTAAAAGGCATATCTCATTCTGGAGAAAATTAACCTCTCAATTTTGCCCAGTAATTGATTCCATCTGACTGAGGAGTTTCAGTCTCGATTGTGACTGTCATTTGGATAGCTGGGAAGCGAAAGCCTGTAATTACAGTCATGCAAGCCTGTTATCAGAGCCCAGGGGGGCTTTCCTCTCCTCCGACCCTGGGTGATCACAGGTGAGGTTGACAGGGGAGGGAGGAAGGAGAGAGGCGAAAGTGGGCAGGCGGACCTTCCTCCCTGGGAAAGAGCCCCTGAGGCCACCTGGACCATGCAGAAAAGGGCAGGGGTCATTGGAGGCCCCTCTGGAGTTCTCATGATATGCACATGAACAGGCCAGAGCTTCCTGCTTGCTGCAAATTCTTCTCTCCAGGGAGATGCTTTGCCTGGATATAGCTGAGGAAGCCTGGGGACTGTCATCATTAGCAGAGAGTTGGGGGAATCACTGCCATGCCGTTTGAGGCTGCTATATCCAGCTAGACCTGGGAGTGGATTGAGCACCGAATTTTGCAGAACACTTTAAATGAGATAAATAAAACTTGAACTTGTTCTTGACATCTGTGTGTGTACAAAGCACACGCCGTTGAAACTTGCAAGCGTGGTTTTGCTCTCACGATTAGATTAAAGGCAGTAGTCCTGCTTTTTTGTCAGTATAGATAAGGGCTTGTCTTGTTGAAGATTGAAACGAGAGTACCAGAGGCAGGATTCTGTAGGCAGGATCCTGTCTGAGCAACGTTTCCAGTTGTTCCAGCATGCCCTTTTCCTAAGGCAGCCTGGTACCTATTGGTAATGCAACCAAGGTCTTAGAGTGGTCATTGCAAGGGAAAGATTCGAGTACCAGAATACATAAATCCTATGCACTTTTAAATATATATATATATATATATGTATATATATATATAGTATATACATATAAAATAAATATTTATTTTATATGTATATACACATTATATGTTTGTTATATATATATTATACGTTTGTAAGTGATCCCAGAGAAATTAATTAAAAGGATGGCCAACAATAATTCATACAACTATTAAGTCACAAGAAGACAGACACAGTGAAGTTTCATCTACTATTATGAAGAAATTGGCTGCCTCGGCAGAGAAAAGCTCTTGTCTTAACAGGAAAAGCCCTTTTGATGCTGTTAACTTAATTGTAAATATAGATAAAGAGATGCCATCTGTATTAGTAATGTTTATAACTCATTTGTATACTATTTTACAGTTCCTAAAACACAGTACTGGCATCATTTAAAGATTTGAAATTGGAGCATGGTCATGTAATTCAATTAAAATTCGCTTCTTAATTACTTACCTTGATGACAAGGTTGTCTTTGGGGAACCAAAGTTTTCACAAATGACAAGCAATGTCAAGAAGCTATTAATTTTAAGTTTGTGTCTAATTGTAAAAAAGGAATGTGTGATGAAGATAAATGCTGTTGAAAGTCAGCTTAATGGAAGAAAGAGAGCTGAAGTTCTGTTAAGGGATCCTGAACTTTGGCAACAACCATGATATAAGGAATAATCTTGCACTTAGATAAGCACCACTGCTTCACATCCTATTTTTATTGTATTTTCTTACTTGTGGTCTTTAGTTTGCGACAGATGAACCTATGTGAAGGATTAATGAAATAATTAAATAACTGCTTTGACAAAGGAATCCTTAGGCTGTTCCACACTATCTCTTTAAGACGGGGCAAGACTCATGTTAAGGTTGGTAAATGAGACAATAAAACACAGGGTTTCGTTTTCTTTCATCATAGAAACAAATAAAAGAGTTGCTATTTATCTCATATTTTGGAATAATAAACAAATTGCTTATGTACTATACCAAAATGCAACATTAGCAGTAGTGTGTGTGTATTAGCTACTAAGAGTCAATTCCAATATTTCTATTTCTGGTATTCATTTAATTTCTTCATGCTCAATATATTCATTTATTAAAAATGAAAGAAAGAAAAGAAGGAAAAATAAAGACACTTAACCTAGTAGAGTTGCTATGAGGTTTTTTTTTTTTTTTTTTTTTTTGAGACAGGGTCTTTCTTGCTAAATTGCCCAGGTTGACCTCCGACTTGTGATCCTCCTGCCTCTGCCTCTTCGAGTAGCTGGGATTGCAGAGGTGTGGCCACCATTTCTGGCTTTGCTCTGGTTAAATGAGGATTAAGGTTAGGGTTGAGTTGATCCATAATTTAATAAACATTAGCTTACCTTTTCTTTGACTTTCCCTTTTACAAAAGTATTTAAATTCATTCTAAATTTGGTTATCCATGCATGCATATATACACATGTATGTATGTCAGAATTTTCAGCCAAGTATTGTTAAATGATTTCAGAGATACACATACGCATTTATTTTTTGGACAAGCAAAACACAATTCAAAAGGTACACAAACAAAATACCATTTTTCTCTTCTGGCCCACTTGTGGTCCTCTGTTTGCTTTTCTTGAGCCAGCAGGGGTTAGGAGCTTTCTACCAGAGATGAATGAAGCATAAATAAGCTTACATGTATCTGTATTTCTCCATGAACATACATGCACATGTGTATACGCGTATGTAAACATAACACATGTGCATGTTTAATTACATTCTTCTTTTTTTAATGCAATGCACATATTTCCTGTACTCTTCTATAATTTGCTTTGTTTTTCACTTAATGAATATCTCCTGGAGAACATTCCATAGCAGTGCGCATAACAGCTTCTCATTCCTTGTGAAGCTACATTGCTGCATCTTGTGTGGATATTCCACACTTGATTTAGCCCATCAAATGCTGCTGTTGGGTTGTGACCACTTTGATTCTGTTACCCATCATATTCAACGTGTTAGTCTGGCCTGTCACCGAGGACTTCCTCATGGATTCTGCTGAAGTGTCTTGGTCGTTGCAGAGGGCCCAGGGAAGCATCTAGATGGCTGTTTTCCCTTCCCTAGAGGGAGCTGGAAGGAAGCATAGAGAGAAAGCCCCACAGGGGACACCAGGGCAATCTAATTATTAAGGTCAGGCAGCACGTTGCTGGGTCCGCTGGAAGGCTGAGCATCTGCAGTATGGAAAAATCCCAATTAGATGATTAATTTAGGTTCTGGGTGTGCTTTCAGCCTATGGCCATGGGAGTCGGGAAAAGAAACAATTACCTCTCCAAACTGCCATGCTGAACTGATTAATTTTTAATTGAGTCTTGTTAAAGGCATGGAAAACTGTGACATACATAACCTAGAGAAAGAGCACTGAGCCAGGGGACCCCTCTGCTCCCCACAGGCATCCGCAGAATAAACAGGCAGAGGAGAGCCACTCAGATAGCGCCTGGAGGCAGGGGGTGACAGTGAAGTGCAGAGGATGCAGCATCTCCAAGAGAAAGCCCGACTTGACTTCAAAGCAGTGGGTGAGGGGGCTGCCTGATTGAATTTTGGTCTCAATAGCCAGGCCGCCTGGGGGCCTTGCCCGCTGTGAGCTTGGCCTTGCGTCATATCTTTGTTGTCTAGGATGAAGAGAATTTGCACTCCCTTTATGGAGTGTCTTAAACTGTGTTGCGATCGACAAGAGCAACTTAAGTAAGACAACTCTTACATTTGGTCACTTATTAGCATTTGAGCTGCACTGGGGCCCTAACAGTTGGCCCTGCAGAACATAAGGGGAGGTGTTTCCTTCTCAAATGCTATTCAAACTGAGTAGCAGGCCAGGGCATGGAAGAGCACAGGATGACTTTAAGAGGGGTGTGCATTTATACCAAGAGGCTTCAAACCAGAAAAAATCCTCTAGTTCGGCAGTGTCCTGGGGCTGTTGAGTTTTCTGAAGATTTGTGGAGCTGCAACTACCGAGTAACAGCATCTCATCAGCAAAGACACCAGTGTGCTAAGGGAGTTCCAGCGAGCCTTTTGTGCACGTCAAGCTTTCCTAGTTCCTTGAAACTTTCAAGGACAAAAGAGTAGCTGTGTGGGGCTGTAGCAGTGGCTTAGTGGTTATGGTGCTTGCTTGGCATGCATGAGGGTGCGAGTTTGAATCCCAGCATCACTACACAATGAAGTACTGGAACAATGAAGGCCACATGAAAAACTAAATAAAAACTTGATTCTCTCTCTCTCTCTTTCTCTCTCACTGTGCCTCTCTCTTTATAAAAAAAAAAAAAAGAAAGAAAAAGAGTAGCTGTGGATAGACCCTCAGGTGAGAGGTATCTCCATGAAGGTACAGGTACGATTCCATCTCAGTTACATCTTTCTTGGGAAATATTCTCTTCACTTGCTTTGATCAGGCGTTTTCATTGAGTATCAAGGAAATGCTAGTAAGGGACCAGAAGGAAGAGTTATCGTATTTAAATTGTGCTAGTCAAATGCAGATGCTGTCACCCTCAGGACACAGAGGGGAACAGGGAAGCTCAGTGAAATTAAGGCTTTTGCCCGTGCTCACCCAGCAACCCAGCAAGCCCGTGGCAGGCCTGTGTGCCCACCCGCTTTCCTCTGCACTTCCGTGTCATAGTTTAGTTCTCTTGGCTGTCGCTCCAGATTGCTTCAGTTCTAGACCTTATCTCAATGCATCGTGGTGGTCTCAAGTTTGGAATTTGGGAGCCAGATTTACTAGGACTGAATTCCAACCATGTACTAACTTTTGTGTAGCCATTGGTCAAACATGTCTCTAACCATCAGTGTTTTTCATCTCTGGAGTGGGGATCATGCTTCTCCTGTCCCATCATGAGGAATAAAGGAACCTAAGGTAGACAGTATCTGTCAAGAGTTTAGTCCTTGTCTGGCACAGAGTGAGCATTCAATAGATAATTGTCTATATTTATTATTGTTACACAGGACTTACATAGGTCTAATTTCTGGTCTCGAAAGGGAGACAGCTAAAAGATTGACTTACATGAATCAAGAGACTTGAAGGATGCAGTAACTAATTAGCAGACAGGAATAATACATGAATACCCAAAGACTACCTTCTAAGCTATGATCAAATAAATCAGCGACTGAGTGGAAGTTACAAAGTCATGTGCACACCTATAATCCCACAGACTCGGGAGGGAGAGGCAGGAGGATCGTGAGTTCAAGGCTAGCTCATCAACTTAGTATAGTTCTATCTCAAAAAAAAAATCAAACAAATAAAAAGGCTTGGGATGTAACTTTCTGGTAGATGGAGTGATCCTGAGTTCAATCCCCAGTACCAACAATAAATAAATAAAATTTGTGTATAAAAAACTATCTGAAATAATAATGATAAATTTAGGATTACAATAAGTTAGATTATTGTTTAAAAGGATCGACTTCCTTTTCCAACTTCAAGAGAGAGAGAGTATACTCAAGGACATTGATATGGGGCACGGCCATGTGAATTTTTGGCTTCTTAGTGGGGAGAACAGACTTCTCTGCCCCTTCCTTTGGACTTGGTCATTGTCTTGAGTTAGCCAATAGGCTATAAAAAGAAAAAAAAAAAAAGAAAAAAGAAAGAGGGGGTGGTGAAAGAGAGAGAGAAGTAATTTTTATATAGTTTTTCATGTGACTTTCATTCCTCGGACACTTCGTTGGGTATGTGGTGCTGGGTGGGGTTTGGGTATGAACTCGCTTACTTGTGCGTGCCAGGCAAGCACCATAATCGCTGAGCCACCGCTCCAGCCTCTAGCCAATAGGATTAATAAAAGTGACACAACTCCCTCACCTGGCTGGGGGTTTGCTCTCGGCTCCTGGGTGATTGCCATGATGGCTAGAACCTTGATCCATGAAGACAGAAAGTGCGTGGAGCAGATCCAGACCTTGCGCCTGGCTTTGTCAGCTCCCAGCCCGTGTGCAGATGCACAGGAAAGAAAAAGCACTTTTTGGCATCCATCTCTAAGATTCTGTAGTAGCTTGCTTACAGGACTAGGCAACTGATAGGCTGCTGCAAACAGTCTTAGATGCGTGACAATTGGACCTCACCCGCCTTACTTCTCTTCTAGGTAAATAATACAGATTTCGATCATTTAACCCAAGTATCTTCCTATTTTCTTATCTGGCCTAGAGAAAGTCAGAGCCTGCCTTGGGTCCTCAGACAAGTTCTCCAGGCCTATGTCTGCTTCTGCATTTGAAGAAGAAAGATATGACTCGCCACCTACCTTTCCCCAGGGGTCATAAATTAGCAGTTGAAAAACTCTTTCAGATCTCCCATGAAAGGTGCAATTTAAGCAGAAGCATGCCTATTATTTATTTTTATTATCCATTTTAAAATTGAATACTTAGAGCAAATAGATTTTCCAGCCACCAAAAAGGAAGTTTCTTCTGTGCCACAACATATTATGTATTGGGCACTCTCCAACTATAGACTATATTTCCCATTTATAGCACTAATTTAGATGTTTATGGGTCTGTAAATGTATTCCATTTCTCCTGGGGCTTCTGAATCCCCATAATAGTCTAATATTTTGGAACACTAAATGATGCCTTGGGCAAAGTATAAAATGGGGAAATAAGAGAAGCAGAGAATGAATTGAGTAATGATAGAGACACTTTAAAAAACACTACTTTTAGACTCCCAGAATTACCCTGCAAAGCAGTCCAATTTGTGATTATTGTCTCTCCTTCATGTTTCAAATTATCACTTTTGTATTGTGCAGCTTTGGGGGCTGAGACCAACCTACAGGAAGCATAAACGTTGGAGTATCTATAGTACCGGTCAGTGTGTCTTACAAGACTGTAGGGAGAGGACCAGTATAGGCAAAGGTGGGGGTCAAGGCCGGAGGTGGCCTGTCGCTGGTGTTTATTTTTGAGATCTCTGTTCCAACACTGGTGTACATTATTAAGATTTTAACCTAGAAAGTAAGTAAAATAATCTTTTTTGGAACAGCTCTATGAAATTTTATATGTGCTAATGCATCCTAGATTGATTACTCAATTATTGTCCTCAGTCATAAAGGCTTGCTGTTTGTCATTGGAAATAGTGCTGGCATCATGGTGGCTGGTGGACTCCCAAGTATCCACTAACGGAATGTTGAGAAGCGGAAGGCAAGTCACAGATGAGAGGCTTTTCCTAACTTGGACCCCTCCTGGGTGGGACCTTGGTCTGTCTCAAGTTGTAATAGTCAATCTCTTTTCAGGAAGATTCAAGTAACATTTCGAGAATCGTCTCCATGTTTTTTTCCTCCCCAGGTAGAGGACTCATATTTTCATCACCCTCATATATCTTACGCATTTCAGACTGAGGGGATAGAAGGTTGCCCCTAGGCATGGGGTTCTGACATTCTCAGGTTCTGACATTCTGAACTTGGCTCCTTACCCTCGAGGTTGGAGCCACCTGCCAGTACTAGTTACCTCTCCAGTGCTCAGGGAGGTATGGAAGCCAGGTGGCTAAGGCCTCCTATGGGGATTGTAGGTATGTTAGAGTGGCATATGTCACCTCATGTTAAAAAGGGAAAAGCGTTTTGAGAGAACGTTTCCATTCTCAGCCACTTATTAGCCACCATCTCTAAACAATGCTTCCTAAAGAACTAGGGATCTCCAAGCCTCTCCAAATTTAGCGTTAGTATTCAAGCTGCCCCGCTCTGTCATTTGTACTTGGGGAGACAGCATGAGAGTGAATAGACTTGGGGGTCTTTTCATTCTAGATCTTAATCCTCTTTCTGCCACTTTTTAGCTGTGTAACTTTGCAGAAATTACTCAACTTTCCTGAAACTTGATTTCTTCAGTTATATAATCCAGGCATAACAGAGTGTCATTTTGTAAGAGATATAGTGCATCTACAAGAAGTGGATATTGTCAGTCTATTATCTATTTATCAAATGCATCCATCCACCCACCCATCCATCCATCCATCTATCCACTCATCATCCATCCATCCATCCATCCATCTATCCATCTATCCATCCATACATACACACATACATACATACATATGTCTATCCATCTATCCATCCATCCATACACCCATCCATCCATCCACCCATCCATGCATCCATTCATCCATACATACATCCATGCATCCATCCATCCACATGAGAGGCTCACCAAACTTTTATTAAAATAAGTGCCTGAATAATGATTTATCAGAGAAATAAATAGAATCCTGAAGAGATTGGTCAACACATCGCAATGTATCTTGATTTTACTCATTCTTCCAAGCATAAAGTCATGCATGTTGTGTTGAAAGAACTCTGGAGGAGAAACATTTTTCAAGAACCTATGGAGAAAGAAATCTTTGTCCTTAGAGCTGGGTCAGAGCTTGAGAAAAGGATTTGCAGACCATCAAATGATCCATCTGATGCAAAAATCTTCCCATCTACCCCTGGCAGGTCATGACCTAGCCTTTATTTTATTGACACCTGAAATAGCCATCTTGCACGAGAGTCATTCTCTTTAGGGCTGGTTTCAGGTGCCAGAAATTCTTCCCCATGCTGAGCCCAAGTCTCTCCCATAACATTTTCCTGTTACTTGTCTCAGTCCTGTGCTCTATGGCCACACAGAGCTCATTACTTCCTTAAAGAAAACCTAACATCTCATAACTAATGGCAAATGTGACCCTGAGGAAAGAGGACGTATTTATGTTTCTGCAGAAAATAAAAATGGTACTTATCCAGAGCTCTTTAGCAGACACCTTGGTAAACTGTGCCTTCCAAGGGCAGACGGCTAAATCTTTTGGTGGGTGCCAGGTTGCGTTGGTGCCACCTTGGAAAGCACAGGCTTCACTCAAGGGGGTGATCTAATGAGTTTATTTCTCTGTCCTGCTGCAGCGACAGGGCCATTGAGTGACTTCATTGCAATCAGTATTGCTGAGTAACCCTGTATCAACACCTACCGCTGCCACTGCCGGACTTCGGTGATTTTACGTTCAGTTTGTTTTCTCCAGACAGAACTTTTCCACATCATTGGAACTAATTGAGGTAATGGAGAAATGCTTCTGGTGCCAGAACTCTTTCACTTTCTTTCCCCCAACTTCCCCTTCGGTATTGAAAGACGACAGTGCTTGGAGTCTCTCGGTGGGTGTTTCTTTACAGCCAGAAGGGACAGCTTCATGGTGTCGCCCATGCACCTTGGCTGCTTGGGGACGATCCAGGCTGGAAAGCTCTTCCCCCATCCCTCGTGGCTTCCCCGAGCAGCTCAGTGGGCGCCATCCTTGTGTGGCACTCTTGGGGCACTTCTCAATGGGGACCCTGGAATCCCTCCTGTTATTTCCAAGACTGACCACAAGAAACCTCCTAATGTTCTCTAAAACAACTAGCAGATGGAAACAAACATTTTATGAGAACATATTCCACCTTAATTATATGCATTGTCTGCCAATGTTTATAGCGTCTCAGGGGGAGTTTGGAGGTAGGAATGAGCCGGCCGAGTATGGTTTTGATTACAGGGATTTGTATCAGAAGGGGAATGGTGCCTTTACTGATTTCCAATCTCCCCATCTGGCCCACACTTCACGTCCCTCATTCAAGAAGGTTGAGAGGACCATTCCCTGGAGAGCATGGCCTACTTCAAGGTCCCTCATTTTTGCCTCTTGTCAGTAGTTTGTGGCTCAGCAAGTCTATGGGGTTTAATTGTGGTAACTCACAGTGAGCCCTTCAGCTGCAGGGCCCTGTCTGGCTTGGGTTTAAGGGACTTCTCTGCAGTGTGGGAGGGTGGGACATGCTCTCAACAGTCCTGGGAGTCTCTGATTAGCACATGCAGTATTGGCTCCTCTGCAGGAGTAGTAGGCAATTACAGATGAGTGAGAAACGTGCATGTTTATTTGAGGCTGGAAGAAAGAATCCATAAATCCTAAAAAGCAATGACTATCATGATGTTCATAATGCATACCAAATTGATATCTTTTTTTTCTCCATTTTTTTCCTGCTTTCTCCAATGGCTAGTCTTGCATCTTTTCTCTTATTGATCTGTCCATCCAAAGTGGCCAACAGAATTGATGCAATTCTGTGCAACACATTGCAAATCCATCTGAGTCACCACTGGCTGGCAGCTCTGGTCAGCATTGGAAGCAGTGGCTGTTTGGGGTCAGAGCTGAAATGAGTGTTTTGCATTACTTGTGGGTTTTATTTCCCCCAGTCACCTCTGACCCCTTTTGCAAAGCTAATTGAGAGTTGGCCTTTTTCAAACCGACTGCAGGAAATTGACCTTTGTGTTCACGCTATGTTAAGAAATGCCTGGATGAAGAGAAAATCAGGAGGGGAACGGGGAATTATCTGGCCCCTACCGTGATGCCATGCCACGACGTGAAATAAGCAGAGAGTTCCTGATACAGACACAAGGCAATGCCAGTTGCAGAATTGCTGCCCCAGAGAATCAATCTGGGAATCAGAATTTGTAAAGTCCTCTGGTAGTTGAGAATTTTAGCAATCTGAAAGTATCTTTTTTATTTGTTTATTTATTGATTTTAATTTTTTTTTAAAAAGGAGAGAGGGACAGTGAGAGAGAGAGAGAGAGACAATTTTATTTAGTTTTTCATGTGACTCTTATTGTTCTAACACTTAGAGCTGGTTTTGGGGTTTGAACCCGTGTCCCCACACATGCCAGGCAAGTGCTGCAATCACTGAGCCACCACTCTAGTCCCTGAAAGTATTTTTTTTTTAAAGAAAGAAGGACAGAGAGAGAGAGAAAGAGAGAGAGAGAATTAATTTTTATTGAGTTTTTCACGTGGCTTTCGTTGCTCTGACACTTAGTTGTGTACGTGGGTGCTGGGGTTTGAACCCGTGTACTCGCGCATGCTGGGCAAGCACAGTAACCGCGGAGCCACTGCTCCAGCCCCTCTGAAAGTATCTTTTAAAGCAATGCTTAATCTCTTGATTTCTGTTTTGGTTGAAGCCTATTCTCTCTCTTTCTTCTTTTTCTGTACTAGGGATTAAACTCAGGGATTTAATCTAATACACAGCTCCCTTTTAAAATTGTTATTTGGAGCTAGTGTGTTGCTAAATTGCTAAGGCTGGCCTTGAACTTGCAATTCTTCCTGAGTGGCTGGGATCATGAGTGTGCACCGTTATGCCCAGGTCTATTTCCACATTTTCCGTTAATGGTAAGCAGAGCGGCCTGGTGCATTAACATGGAAAACGGGCAAGCAAGCATATGTGTTGCTCCGGGAAGATGGAAGCGCAGTTAGAAGAGGTGTACTTCTTTTGACCTCCACAATCCTGGGTTCAGAACTTGGTTCTGCCACTTAGTTCTGAAGCCAGTTAAGGAAAAGCATACACATTCGTACTTCTTAATGCTTCCTCTGCAGGAAGAGAATGTTGGTAAGAAAGGAGACTGTGTGAGGACTAAATGAGTACTTTTGAGAATTTAGCACTTGGATGCTTAATACCTTCCCCTCCTTCTTCCACTGCAAGCTCCACTTGTACGCTAGAATCCAAAGGAAGAGCATTTAAGGATCTTGCCCTTGTGGAAGTGCCAGTCTTCAGGGGGCTGATAGCTTCTTTTCTGTTTCTGGGGACAAGGAAGAATCTTGGTTAAACCAGCTGTGCTTGAAATGCAATAGGAAGTAAATTGTTATTTTTAACTAGAAAGCCAGGATGTGAAATGGCTTCCTAAGACTCACAGCTGGATCAAATAATTCTGGGTCAAGATCTAGATTTCATGGTCTGGTGGTGAGGTCAGGCTGTGCTTGCAGGCAGGGTGTCTGAGTCACCGCTCAATCCCAGACATGTACCCTACCACTCTTCCACTCTTGATTTCTTTCTTGTTTGGCACATAAAACTGGTATAATAATACCGTTGGTCCTCTGTATCTGTGGGTTCCATAATTATGGATTCAACCAACTGTCAATTAAAAATATTCAGAAAAAATTGCGTCTGTACAGAGTTTTCTTCCTTATCATTATGGCCTAAACAATATAGCATAATAATATTCACACCGCATTGACGTTGTCTTAGGTGCTAAAAGTAATCTAGTGCTGATTTAAGATGTACAGAAAGGTGTGCAAGCCATATGCAATATCATGCCATCTCATATGAAGGGCTTCAATATCTTATATTTGCTATCTGCTTTGGAGTGGTGGAACCAAACCCCTACACAGACCAATGGACAATTACATTTTTTCTATCCCTATAGATTGATAATTATAAAACCAAGTAAAGTGGGTGAAGGTGACAGATGATAAAATATATTCTTATGCTCATTCTAACTTTGCTTGTGAACAGAAAAGCTTCATTGTGTTGACAAGTTACCCAAGACCAAAACAACAGTAGACAGTCCTGAAAGCGTCTGTCCATTTAAATTGGATGATCCAAACTTGATCTGGAGGAGTGGTAGAATGGAAACCAGGCACAACTTATTGAAAGCACTCAGGGGAGGAGGGGCATGGAAGGAGAATTCATTATACAGGCTAAGATCACTAACCACATAATGAAAGCAGCAAGTTAGGTTAGTCCTAGGTTCGACTCTGTTTTTCAACTTTCTGTTGTATCAGCTTGCCACTGGTGTGTAATAAAACGCCCTGACCAAAGAGGCTTAAAACAACCACTATTATCAGTGAGTTAGCTGGGTAGTTAGCTGGCCAGTTCCCCTGATATGGACTGGGCTTGGTCAAGAGTCCATGGCCTCAGATGGGCTTGCTCCCATGATGAGCCAGCTGGTTGTCTTTAGCCCCTGTGATGGACACAGCTGGAGCACTGTGGCTCATCAGCCAGCCTTGTAGCCTGGCCTTGTTGACATGTTAGCTGTCTGAGCTGCTTCACGGAATGTGAGTGTGTAAAGGGTCTCAAATCCTGAGCTCCGATATCGCCACATCCTTTTCGTGAAAGAAAACCACAGAAGAGTAGCTCAGATTCAGGTGATGAGGAAGCAGATTGTCCACCTCGAAGAAATTATTAGAAGTTAAACTTTGACATCTTAAAATATTGAAAAAATTTTTTGAGAAGGTAGCAATAGAGGAATCAGGAATCTCAGACTGCAAACATTTTGGGGATCCATTAAAGCGGTGAGGGGGAGGAGTTTTATAGTGTGAATGTAGAAGAAAGGCAAAGGAAATATTTGATTGGGCAAAGGGAAGGATATCCTAGTGTGCATCACACCAGAGCAAAATCCCTAGCTAGAAATAATTTAGCAGCTTCTGATTGATTAAGCTTGTTTTGCTTTACTTTTTACAGTAAGTTGGATTTTGCTTGCTCCCATGGGAACACAGGGTGTTGGAGCTCCCCAATTTAATGGCCTCCCAAGTAATTAATAACCATCACTATAGAATAATTACTAATGCACATATGTAAGCAAGGTAAGAAAGAAAAATTAAAATCCTTGAAATTTCACTTCCAACTCCAAGCACTGTTGACATGGTGCTACCTTAGATTGAACTTGAATATTTTGGTATTCATGGGATACTAGGTTAGGTTATGCTGTCTTTCTCTACAGTTTGCAAGTAATTAAAAGTCTAAAATTGCATTCTTTTTCTTTTTCCAGTGCTAAGGATGGAACCCAGAGCCTCACATATTCTAGACAAGAGATCTACCACCCAGATCCCTAAAGCTGCATTTTTTTAATCTACCCATCTACCTTTCTCCTAAACCTCATCTGCACACCCACCCATCTACTACAAGTTTCTTTTGTTTGTTTATTAATTAATTAATTTGCCTGTCTGTTGATGGACCCACCTTTATCTGTAGCTCAGGTCTATCTGGCCCCCAGACTCTAATCACCTTCCCATCTTATCCCAATTACTGGCTGTTTCTGTAGTAATCTATACTTCCGATTCTCAAGTCTTTTAGGTGTTTTGTTACCTTCAGAGAAAACTGGATTCCCTCCAGTGAAGACTAATACTCCTCAGTCTTTCCCCCACCTGGTTTCCCGCATTTTTTGACTGTAGCACTTTACATTCTTGTCACCCCAAACCGTGCATGATACCATGATTCTAGCACGCTCTGTACCTCGTGCCTGGACACTCCTCCTGACCCCTTTTTTCAGAACCAACTCTTTCTCATCCTTTAAGCTTGATTATTACTGATATCATTTGCTATGCCTCAGCCCCAGTGGTACTAGCCACACACCCTTCTCTGGAAGGGACACAAATTTACCGTAGCCCTTCTCATATGGCATTATTGGTTTCTGTGTATATTTTTATGACTAGACTCTCCATTTATCCAGAAGGGGATGGAGCAATGGTCATTCAGCCACTGAACACATGTATTCCGAGTCCTTCCTTGTACTTACATGGCATTTGAGATTAAAGTGAATAAGTGACAGAAGGATTTGCTGACCCTTCCCATGCAGTGTCCCTGAGCTGCTCATCAGCAGAAGAGATAGTGAGGGTTAAAAGTGCTATTTGAACTTACAGAACAGAATGAAGCCAGCTGTCACACAGGTGTGGGGTGACACCTTTGCCTCGTGGTAATTTTCTACCTCTGAGGATTTACAGGAAACATAAGTGGTCTCAGCAAGGACTCATCAAATTGAAAATCAGATCCCAGGAATGAAAAATCCTTGGTGAGACCATCTCATTTATGCCCATGCAGTCAGTCAACGCCGTAGCTGCTTCATTCCGACTGTCAATGTAGAACAAATGACCCTACGTGCAAATTGTAAATGAATGTAGGGAAAAGTTTTAGTAAGGAAACACAAATTAGAATATCCAGCTCCTTTGAAAATAAATAAGATAAAAAAATAGATGAGAGTCCAATTTGGCAAGGTTATTGCAAAACCAATTATTTCATATATGCCATTTTAGTGTAAATTGGTATACTTTGGCAGGAGTTACAAGAACTTTTTTTCACTGTTGGTGATAAAGCCCGGAGCCTTGTGCCTGCTGGATGAGGGATCTACCACTGAGCTACACGCCCATGCACCAGTATAAACCAGCAAGCTACAGCTAGAAGCCTAAACAAAAAGTCCAGAAGAGATGGAGATAGTCTTGTTTGCTCAAATTGCTCATTTATGTGAGCTTATATAATGGTTTTTTGTTAGTTATAAAAACAGAAACGAATCCATGATATTTTAGGAAGGAAGCAGTACACAAACACATATGAGTGTATGAATGTGTGTTGAAGAGAGAAAAGAAACAAGTGCAATAATTTATTAGCAATGCTTATGGAAGACTTGACTAATTATATTATTTGCATTTTCTAAATATATTACATATCACTTAATGTTAGAAAATAGCTAGTAATCAGAGTAAAAGGTAATTGAAGAAAATTACACTATTAGAAGCAAACTGATCCGTTCTTTTGTTCACCCTGAGACATAGGGTCTACAGGACTATGGCTCAATTTATGCATAATAAGTTGCTAAATGGCCTTTTGGATGTTTTTTGTTTAGGGAAAATAATATTGCTACTGCCACCTTCCACATAGAAAATTCCAGACAGGCATTAAAAAAAATTAAGCATTGAAAATAAACTTTCAGGAATGAAACCCGTGTTTAGAATCCAGAAGTAATGTAATTGCTCTGGAAACTATTATCATAAGTCATTCTGTGTCCATTAGTTCACACTTCCTTGTCTCCGGGACATGATGTTGTCTAGCAGAAACAAAGGTTTGGATAGGAGTGAAAATAATCTGAGATTCTCAGCTCCATCCCTGTCTCTGGGTAAGTTACCACCTAATAGGCAGAGAAAATTCTTTTTAGCTCTAAACCTCTGGGTTTACCCAGGCTTTCTTTGACCTCTTTTGGAAGATACTGAATTTGGAGGAGATGCCTGTTGGTCAGAGTCCACTTTTACTCTGCTTCCCATGTTCTAAGTAATGCATCTTCATATCGTGGCACATTTGAAACCCTCAGCTCCATGAGGTCTGGGGATGGATTTGGGGCCACCTGCAGTGGGTGTAGGGGATGAAAGTGAAGTGCAAACCCTCTGTGGGTCAGGTCCTCCAACGGGGCATTTGGGCCACCTTGGTCATCCAGGCAGAGCCCTCCTGGGGGACCGTCCCCTTGTACGGGTTGAGATGAAGGAAGTTGGGATAAAAGAGTGAGTCACTACAGTGGCTTCTTGTGCTAGTCAGTGGGGTGCACCTTCACAGCTCTGTGGCATGTATAAATGTCATAACGATAGTGACACCGTGTGTGGCCTGGGCTGCTTTGGGGTCTCCGAGTCCATTTGTTATGTGGTGAGTCACCACCATGTTCTTTGGTCCAGTTGGACTAGTGTGGCTCATGGAAGTCATTACGCGATTTGGAGCCTAACAGGCCTGTGTGGACTGTCCTCTCTGCCATTTAGTAGCAGCAGTGGGACTCTAGGCATGAAGTAAAGGGGGTGGACACCTGTTTCCTGTGGTACTTCTGGTTTTTCAAGTCAGTGTATCTCATCTATGCCCAAGGTTCCAGTGGTCACCTCTGGACGGCTCAAATCCTGGAGGTGTGCTGAACTGTCCATTCCCCTCCTGTCCTGCTGTATTAGCTTTCTGTCACTGTGACAAATACCTGAGAAAAACAATTTAGAAGGGAAAAGAATTCCTTGACTTGTGGTTTCAAAGATTGTAGCCCATAGTTGGCTGGCTCCACTGCTCTGGGCCTGAGGGGAGGCAGAACATCATGGTGGAAGAGGGTGGCAGAGGACAGCTGCTCAGCTCACAGCAGCCAGAAAGCAGGGGCAGGAAGGCAGGAAAGGGTCCAAGGACAAGGTATAGTCCACAAGGGTATGCCCCCACAGATCTACTCATTTAACGAGGTCCCACCTCCCACAGCCTCCTCCACATCCTGGTAGTCTATTCAGCTATTAATGGATTAATCCACTCATGAGATCAGCGCCCTCTTGAGCGAATCACTTCTTAGAAGACCCACTTCTGAGCATTGCCACACTGGGGATCAAATGTAGGAGCCTTTGGGAAACATTCTAGATCCAAACCACAGCACTTGAACAGTAAGACTGAGACCTTCCTGGGACTCATGTCACCTGTTTGATTCTTGCCTTGGCTTCTTATCAAAAGCCTGGTGGAGGAGTAGCTAGGGAATTTATCTTAATGCAGGTGAGGATATATGCAAGTTACACGTAAATACACATATAATAAAACTTTCTTGCTGTTCTTTGGGTAAAGATTTCTTCTTTTATTGCTTTTATATGGCGAGAAGGGGACTAATGAGAAATGTTCCAGGGTTTGAATCCTCTCCTTTCCTGCAGAATGTCTGCTTTTGTGTGAAAGTCCCGAGCATTTGCAGTTTGACACAGTGCATGCTGGTCCTTGCTGAATTCTCCATCCATCTTCCTCTTCCCTTTCTCCAACATTTGCAGAACCAGTCTGTCCCTGCGGCAGGTGAGGATGGAGAAGAGTAAATGAAGTCATCTAACTTACCAGAATACTGGAGAACGAGTGGGTGCACACTGATCGTTCTTTCTTCTTTCTTCGACTGTCACACCTCTTACCTCAATTCAGATAGCACACCAACAACCATGTTTCACGAGGGGAACACATCCTGAAAGATTGGCTACTGTGAAAAATCTCGTCCTACTGTGCCCTACTTTTCTTAGTAACTCATGCTGGTGTTTACAGGGCACTGGGATTAGGTCTGATCTGCAGGTGATAGCTTTCTTTATCTTTGTTCCCTAGTTGCTTCATAGCCAAATGTTCTATGGAGGGCATAGGAAGAGAAAGTTCTTGGAGAATTCATTTGTCCACTTAAAGGAATTATTCAAAGTGGGCGTTTTAGGGGGTGAATCATCAACATCTTCTATTCCAAAGTCCTCCCTTGTGACCAGGCTCCAAAGACCAGAGAACACATCTTTCCAAGTTCAAGGAGCTAGAAAAGGCACCAATTTGCTTCCAATTTGTTTTTCTTTTTCAAGATGTTTAGGGGTCTCCTCCTGCAATGAATTCTGGACCTCAGTTACTTTATCTTACCTCTGACACACATTTGACCCTATTCTGCATCCTGTGGCCACAGTTAACCATTTTAACATGCACATCCCATCTGATCATTCTTTCTCCAGCGTGGGGCCCTCTTGGGTCTCCCCTTTGGTCTGGATGTCCTGTCAAGACCCTCAACCTCTGTCTATAGAACACTCTTCCTGCATTCTTTGACCACACATGCCTCACTCCAGAATGGCAGAGTTGCCAAGAGTTCCCAAGAGTTCCCTCAAGTCACCAGGCCACTTCAAGTCACTGTTGGAAGATAAGAAGGCCAATTTCTGCTTCTCCCCAAACACACCTCAGATGTTCACCCTTGGCCCTGCCTCAGATCTTACCTCCAGTTCTCAAATGCCTGGGCCTGCCACTCCTGAGTTAGGAATTCTACGTCTCTAAATCCTCATTTGGACATCACACTCTCCTAGATCCTATCCGTTCACCATCTTCCAACAAGGACTTTGATTGCCTTGGTCAAGTAGAAAATTCTGGGGCATTAAGTTGAATTTTTCATTCATGTTATATTCCAAAATTCATGATGATACTAGATTTTATCTAGACTTTTCAGGGCTTCTTTGTCTTGAGGTCAGTGTTCTATAATCATCTGAATGGCTCAAGCCCAGGTGCATGGGAACCTCTCCTGGAGTTGAGGTAGAGAGATAAGAAAGAGCAGGGCTGTCTCCACCCACTCCTGAGATCTTGTAGTTGTGATTTCAAGAAGCAAAGACGCTCAATACAGGCTCCTCTTCGTTATTTGACTCTCAGTAGAACTTACAAGCACAGAGTGAATCTAATTACAACCCCTTTTTACCTTATTCAGGTCAGCAATTGGTAAGTTGTGATTTAGTGAGTTTTCTTCCCTCCCAGACATGCCTAATGCTTGCGAGTGGGGAATTATTTTTAGTTGTTTTAAATAGTTAAGCAAAAATCAAGCAATGATATTTTTAAACAGGTGAAAGTCAGGTGAAATTGAGACTCCTACCTCAGTCTTGTCTATTTATTCCCTTATTGTCTGTGCTAGTTTTCCCACTACAGTGGCAGAGCTGGGCAGCTGTGACACAGACCTTCAGTCTTCAAATTCCCGAATAGTTACTCTCCGGCCCTTCCCAGGAGAATGTGCTAATTCCTGCTCTAGTTGCTGCATTCCTTGAGGGGAAGTTCGTGCAGTGCTAATTTGATACTCCTTGGGGCTTGGTGCATACTTGGCTGTAGAAAGTGCTCATTAAGCTTGGAGGAAGAAATGAATGAATGAATACACAAAGTTGAGGTAACTGGACCGTAGTGTCCCATAATTCTGAAGCACACTGGGGTGTCCCTGTCCTCGGTCACTTTTTCTTGCATGTAGCATTTTTTAGCAATTTCACCATTCTGCTCATATCACAGAGTTTCCTGGCATAAACCTGGATGGCACAGGTCAGTCAGTTTATGTGGCTTCTAGTGTAACCCAGAGGCATGGTAGACACGAGATATAGGAGGCCATGGCAAAAAGCCTTACAGCAAAATTCCTTTTTTTTTTTTTTAAGTAGGAGTACTCTCTAAAATAACAATAAACACATACTAAACATGTAAACCAGAAAAATACCCGTTTAGTATTTCTATCAAATATTACTTCCTGTACACAATGTTATGCAGTGTATTTTCCGTGCCTGGCAGCATAGTAGGTCTTTTTTCCACCAGTATTACCACATGTATGTGAATAGGCTTGCACAGTTACATAATAATTGTAGTGTCTCTAGGGGGTTTTTAGCTCCATTATAATCTTTTGAAACCATTGTCATACTCCGTCTGTCAAAGACCGAAATGTTGTTATGTGGTACATGACTGTTACTTTTATCCTGGAAAAATTTTATTTTATTTTATTTTGGAAAAGATGAGCTAAAAATATGATTAATTCCTTTTTTAATAATTTATAGTTTTCCTGCTTGTTTTTTTAAGGGGGGGAGAGGGAGAGAGAGAAAGAATCACTTTTACTTATTTTTTCTTCTGGCCTTTGTTTCTCCAACACTTCATTGTGTATGTGATGCTGGGGTTGGAACCTGGGTTCTTGCTCATGCCAGGCAAGAGCTCTAACCACTGAGCAATTGCCCCAGTGCTATTTGTCATTTTATTAATTCTTATATTTACTTTTTGTTGAATAGGCAGGATAAATAGGCCAAAATAATTCAGCCTTAATCTACAGGCCAGCAAAAGAAGCTAAGCTGTTCAAGATGGTAGGAAACGGGGTAGGAGGAGGGGATGGATGTTGGGGATGGAGTGGCAGATATTTTCAGGGTCTGTCACTGTTTTAATAGCTCTGCTGTTATCACTTCAGTAATGTCCACATTTGGGACCATTTACGGCTAATGGACATGTGTTGAGAGGTGTATGGTGGAAGATACGTCATAGGAAAGTGAAAGCTAAATGTTTGATTTTGCCCGACCAGAACGTGGACCTAAAGGGAGAAGCCACGTCAGTTACTTTAAGTGCCTTTGCTCATGGCTAACAGGTGTCCCTCTCACACACCATTTCGGGTGTTTCCATGAACGCTGAAATTTTGCCTTTGAAAAAGAGTGTGTTAAGAATACAAGGTCAAGGGGCTGGAGCGGTGGCTTAGTGGTTACGGTGCTTGCCCGGCATGCACAAGTACATGGGTTCAAACCCCAGCACCACGTACACAACTAAGTGTCAGAGCAACGAAAGCCACGTGAAAAACTAAATAAAGATTGATTCTCTCTCTCTCTCTCCTCTCTCACTGTCCTTCTCTCTTAAAAAAGAAAAAAAAAAGAATACAAGGTCAAGACAGTATTTTAAATCACACATATGCTGAAGGGCCTCAGTTTTGGCCTGAAACAAGGTCACGGTCCTTCCAGTGTCAATGTCTATACAGCCTCCTCCAAGCCCATCTCAGGACTTGATCTACCTACTTCCTGTAGGTTCTTGTGTCTCTACCGATTGCTTGAAATGTAACATTTCCTCATTTTAGCTGTCACTTTCTGGGGTAATTGTTCTTCAGGATGTGTCTGAAACTTGGCCAATTTTTTTTTTCTTTTTAAAGAGAGGACAGTGGGAGAGAGAGAATCAATTTTTATTGAGTTTTTCACGTGGCTTTCATTGCTCTGACACCTAGTTGTGTATGTGGGTGCTGGGGTTTGAACCCACGTACTTGTGCATGCCGGGCTAGCGCCGTAGGTGCCAAGCCACCGCTCCAGCCCTGACTTGGCAAACTTTGATGAGAAAAGGAAGAGTACTGCATTTGGAACTCAGACCACCAGCGAGGGAGAGAGGTGCATGAATCTCCCCAGCTTTCTGCTTCTCTCGTGTTCTTTGATAACAGAGACAGCGATGGGCTTTGCGCATGCTTTGGGTATCGGTCTAGATGATTGTCATGTATGAACCCATTTATCCTTCCGAACAACCTGCTAAATGCAGAACCTGAAGCACACAGGTCACTTTTCCAATTGCTCATTCAGTAAGTCTTCTATTTATGCACTCGCCACTAACCAGCTACTGTTCCAGACCCTCGGAACCTTCCTAAGCAAGCAGAGTCAACCCCTGGCCTCACGGAGGGTGTATTCTCAAGTCTGATGTCACAGAGCTGCCAAAGTAGCGAACTCAGGATTTGAACCAGGGGTTCTGTTGACAGCGATAGCATTTAAAAGCACTGTGGGGTAATGCCACTCAAAATTGATTTACGTTTACCCTTTGGCCCCATGTCATGGTGTGACGGAATTCAGCCCAATGCTGCATAGGACTACAGCCTAGTTTCTTCTGTCAGCTCCAGTTCCCCAGTCCTGAGAGGTGCTGGTTAGATACCAGCTCCGAAAAGGCTCAATTGCAAAAATTATTTTTCCTGTGCGTTGATTGATCTCACTTTTCTCTGTACGACCAGCATTTCATTTCTTTTCTAGTTAGCTGTACTCATAAGAGGTAAAGAAGACATGAATGCAGGTAAGTAAGGATAGGGCTGGCGACTGGGTTCAAAGTCGGTCGTTCGTCTGCTGGGTGCCTTCGTGATGTCCACCTCCTCACGCTCTCACGCAGGTCCGGGAGCAAGCAGAGTTCCCCGTTGTGTCCTGGATTCTGTTCCTCTTTCCCCAAATGCCTCCCAATAGTCCTCTGCTGGTCACGCGTCTGCTTTCGATTCTGCCCCTGCCTTTCACTTGGGCAATTTGCATTGATTCTCACTCACATCTCTTCAGCGGCTGTGGATTTAGAAGGATAGAGTGACCATAAGTCTCAGTGTGGCGATGGTCTCTTGTCCCAGCATCTTTGTAAATAGCATCCTTTTACAAGTGTCCCATTTTGATAAGGACTGATATTTTGGTAACAGTAGGGGATACCTTTCCCTGTCTCAGGGGAATATAGCCCAACTCTGGAAGTCTCCAAGTCCCTAGCCCTGGACCTACCAAGTCGGAACACATCCTAAGAGGGGAATGGAAAAATGTCCTCTTAATCAATATTATCTTCCATTTCCCTGTCCAGGGAATGAAACTGAAAAGCACATTGTCTCTCTTTCTCTTCTGTATGTATTCTGTTATCTTGAAGTTGGTGCATTTTCAAGAACTCATACATGTAACCTTCTTGGGTGTGTTTTTGTTTTTGTTTTTTCTTTTTCTTTCTTTCTTTTTTTTTTTTTGCTGAAAATGCCATCATTTGTTGGCACTTATATGAAAAATAAAAAGTGAAAAATTGGAGGTAGGGAGTATAAATTCTGTATATAGTCACTTAGAAGATTTTTTAAACATTGAAGGTGAAGTTACTGAAATTATTGTGTAAAATGAGGATTTCATGTAAAATGAGGCTGGAGATTTCATTTATCTGTGAATAAAATTGATAGTTGCTCAATTTTCAGGACTTTAAGACTGTTGGAGCATAAATAAGAAGCTTAAACTCTTAACTTCTGTGAATAAGTTTTATTCTGATTTTTATGAGTATTTATTATGTGGTCTTATCCACATTCGAGCAGGTACTTTTTTGAGGAGGTTGGCCTGAATTTGCCTCTGATTTTCTTTCTTTTTTATTTTTTATTCTTTCAACATAGTCTTACATATTGGAGGGAATCATTGTTACATATTCATGAATGTAAGGATATTGACAAAGTTAAGGTAAGGCAGATCCTAGTCCAGGGTCTTCCCCCTTTGAGCACTCTTTGCTCCTTTGTCTCCTCCACTTTAACCCCATGTTAGTTGGGCTCCTCAGGGGAGTGGTTCAACCATGTGCATGATGCTAAAATTATGTGAACTTGATCCACCTTCCTTCTTTGGTCAGTGGCACACATTTCCTATGAGACGTTTGGAGTGTACGTTAACCTCAGCATAGGTTTTAATGTCCTGTGTGGGTTAGCTGATCCTGCATCATTTGTACGTTGCTCTAATCAGAGGTCCACACTGAAGCGGGTGGTCATCTGGGAAGATATCAGAAAAACTGAATTCCACATGTGTAAGTGATACAAACATCTGTTCAGTGTTGGACTTTTGGTAATTACCAGCTTCTATATTAGTGTGTGTTAATGAGTTAAAGCATTCCAGAGCTGTGGATTAGAACTTTAAAGACATCTCCACCCTTGAGGATACAAGAATGCAGGGAAGGACACTGTCTCTACTGTAAGATTGTCAATCAAGGGCCAGAATCTGAAATGCATTACTTTGAGCTGAGTTTCTTGATTAGGGAATCGTAGTTGATTCTCCTTGATGCGGGGTCCTGAGTAAACTACTCGGTAGCATCCTTGGTCCCTACTCACCAAATGGCAAAGCGTTTCTGTCCCCACCTCCTGTTTTGTCAATCAGATATTGCTAAATGTCTTCAGAGGGGCCAAAGTTGTTGTCTAGTTGATAATGTCCGGTTGAAAGGATTTCTGGTTACTTGGGAGCAACAATAAAGATAACTAACTGAGTTTGACCATGGGCATTATATCTGCCTTGAATAAACCTTTACAGAAGGTGGTGGCACATGCCCTTAAAAGAGTCCTTAAGCTCCCAGACTGGGTCCTCTAAGCTTATGGGAGCCTACTTTCTGATGTTTACATTAATAAGTCAGTGGGAGACAGGTTCAGTCTTAACCTGGGCTGGTTCATGAGTCTTGGAGAAATCATTAAACATCTCCCACCTTGAATTTCTTGATGACCTCCACGTGTGGTGACTGCATTGCTCCCCAGTCAGTTCTCAACAGGGCAGATGGTGGCAACTCTCTGACTCAGCTGGTGTATGGAGCTGGTCACAGCTGTCTCTTGTAGAGTTCTTACTCCATAGGAAAGGACGAGGGACACGTGCTCTGCTCCACTCCTCATGCTCCGACTGGGGTACAAGTGGATCATTTAACTTTGGGTGTAGCTGCGCTGAGCCATCTTGCGATACATCTTCTTATATATGCCATGCTTACCACCCGAAGCCTGGGAGAAGGAACAGAACAATTCCACAAGAAGTTTTTCTAGCTAAAAGGTCTTAAGTTTTATCTCATTGTCGGGTGCGAGAAAACACAAGGATGAGACTTTGCTGAGCTCCCCAGAGTCTCTTTGGGGCAATTTTGGAGTTTTTATCCACATGTCCTACCCAGTGGCTCCAAATGCACTTCCGTCATAAAATGTTCAGAGTTTAAGAAAGATCTAGAAATTGTCTCACTTGGGACCTGTCTGCAGTCCCCTAAACTAAATCTGAATTGCGCTGTACTGCTTGGCCCCACGGAAGCCTCCAGCAAGCCCCTTCTGTTTCCCAATCGCTGACTCTCAGAGCGGAGCCCCCTGGCCAGCGCCTCCTGGCAAACCTTCCCCTTCATGACGGCTCCACCAGGCGGCTCTCAGCCCAGAGGATCCCAGCTGTCCCCAGTCCCTGGAGGCTTTGCTGCTCTCTTAAGGGAAGGTTAAGGATTTAATTGTGTCTGTGTGGGATACATAATGAATGAGTCTGAATAATTCAAGACAGGATGTTAGTGGAGAAGATGCAGCCAACACCCGGGCTGCACAAAGGTTTCTTTGGCTGATTCAGGGGTGGGATACTGGGTCCTCATCTTACCATTGTTCTCCCAGCTGCAAAATGTCTCAACTTCGGGGACAAGCTCTTTGCCCTTTGTGAAGACAACTGTGTCTGACTGCATGTGTGTGTGTGCGTGTACATGCATGCGTGTGCCCATGTATATGCATGCCTCTGTGTGTGTATGTGTGTGTGTGTGTGTGTGTTTCTTAGCCAAGGACAAATCTGGTCACAAATCTGGCACCTTTAAAAAGAGGCCAGTCTCGTATCCCATTACTCAAACTCAGACTTGGGCCTGAGAAAAATATCAAGCAAACTGAATTTTTCTCTAAGGTTTTATAATAATGATAATAAAATGGTCCCCTACCAAGTTCAAAGAGGCTTTTCATCTGGATGCTGTGAGCAGGATCTTTGCTGAGGGGCGAGTGGGGAATCTGTTAGAATTCTGCTACTTTGGGAGAAAAGGAAAGCTACAAGGTCAAACCCCTGACTTGCCTGAAATAACCTCAGCACCGAAATTGCGACAGTGTCCTAACTTTTTTCAATCAAAGTGTTACATTTTATGTAAGGGGCTGTAGATTGCATGGCTTCTGAGAATTCTTTTCTATTCATTTGTTTGTTTGTTTTTTGGTACCAGGGATTGAACCCAGGGGCACCCAACCACTGAGTCCTTTCAGTCCATATTTTTATTTTTATTTTTTTGAGACACAGCCTCACTAAGTTGCTGAGGCTCACTTTGAACTCATGATCCTCATGCCTCAGCCTCCAGAGCCACTGGGGTTACAGTCCTGCACCACTGTGCCCACCCTGAGGATTCTATGACATTGTAGTTCTTTTGATAAATCTCAGAACGTAGGAGGGTGAATAAGTGAAGTCACTTCCGTAGATAATTACCAGGAATTTCATAGGAATTTCTTGACAGGTGTCACAGTGTTTATTTTAAAAGATGACCACCAATATCGATCTAGGAGGTTTCTACCTTCACACCCCACACTCATTCCCCCCATCCCAGTTAGATCTTAAAAATTCCTATTTTGAATTTTAAGACAAAGATCCTTACCAGCTTAGTTAATCTGATGAAAGTCTCAACATTTTCTCAATAATGTGCACCCATACTCATATTCAGTGCACACACTTTTAGGGGACTTGCAGGCTTCTGGATGAACCATACTTCCAGTCCCCCACCAGAATCCTAGGTAAGTAATTCTGTCTTTATGAATGTGAAGTTCGTCCTGGGGAAAAAGATGGTGCTATATTGTACATGATCACCCACTGAACCTGATGGATGTGTTAAGAAGGATGCTGGAGTTACAGAGATTACAATTTCAAGAGTAAAGTCAGGCCATTAAAAAATATTACTTGTCCCTGGAAGATCCTGTGCCTAGGTCAATAACTCATATTGGTCTGGGACATGTACTTAATACACACAGAATTAAGAAGCAGTCTGAGCTAACGGTTCTCCCAGCATCTGGGGATTTATAAGCCAAGTATACAAAGGGAAGAGGGAGGTGGGGTGAAGAGGGGCATGCAGGGAGACAGAGATGCATCCAGAACCTCTTCCAATGGCCCACGTGACACCCTTCCAGGCTCCTGCAAGACTGCAGGGGTCTTATACACTCGAGCCATGGAGGGAAAACCCAATGCAGAGCAGGATTGGGGCCCGTCATGAAGAGCGGCTTGCTTCGCAGACCTCCGGGGACCTGGGAGGTAAAGGACATTGTCCTGAAGGCTGCTCCTCTGGGTCCTGTGAACCCAGAGCCCAGAGCCCAGAGGGGCTGCGTGGGAGTCTTCTGAATCGTCCTCATCCATCACCGGGAGGAGCGTACAGCATCGGGAAGAGCATTCACTCAAGATGGAACATGGACACTCGTGCTTTTAATACATTTTCTTATGGTTCAGAGCTCACTGCCCATGTTAAAAAGCACGGCCCGTTTTGGCCAGTCAGAAAGCGGTGGCACAAGTGGGACCTTAGAAATCGTTGTGTTTCCTTCTCCTGGGACAGATGAACAAATTGAGATACAGGCAGGGGAGGAAAGGACAATGTCCTGCCTGTCACTTACTGAGCTGGTGGTAAAACTGAACAGCACCCATGGCCAGACTCAACTTGCATTTCCTCAGACTGTCTCCGCTCGGCCATTACCCTGTCAGCTTACATGATTCAATCGCTCCAACTTTATAAAGGTCCTTGTGAATTAAAAAAAGAAGAAGAAGAAGAAAAAAAAATACAAAATCAAGCTAACTTTCCATGACTTAATTTTCCAAAATGTTTTGTATCAATGTATAATGTATGAGGCAAATGTATGAGTAGGAGCCGGACCCAGCAAAGATTCTTAAAGAGGGGTGTAGGTTTGGGAGACCCCCAGTATAGAAGTATTGGTTGCAGTCTATTTTAGTAAATTGTTGTTTATAAGTTCTATGTTAAGAAGAAAGAAAAATTAAAACTTTATGTAAACCACAGAGAAAAAGTTGAGATTGTCGATGCAGTCAGAAAGCAAGGACTTAAAAAAAAAAAAACAAACCCAGAAAACTGGAGTGGGGGTGGAAGGAAGGAAAGGGATTCTTAATGCTATATTGTTTTCTGAGCTCTACCAATTAGCAAACATCTCTTAGAAAGAAAGAGGGAAGGAATTTCATGCACTGAAGTAGCCCCAGTCAGCTGTAAAGCTCCAGGCTCCTGCCTAAGGCTTTCATCCCCCTCCATAACTGGCCATTACATCAGTCCAAGTGCATCCTGGGGGCCATTGTCATGCTGATGAGCCAGGCCTGAGACTGGATTCTCCCACTGCCCAGAAAGACATTCCCACCGTGGACTGGCTCTGGGGCTCATTCAAGCTGTGCTGAATTGCCCTGGAGAATAAAAGATCCAGCCTTAATTAAGCACCCGCTCAGCTCCCAATCACAGCCTGATTGTTGCCTTGGCCTCTTTCCCTGCCAAAGAGGAAATGCCAGGGCTCCTAATGCAGCCCATCGCTGGGAAGTAGGGCTCCCGAGGGAGCTGGAGTTGGGTCTGTCTTGTTTTGAAAATAAAATATCGTCGGGTATTATGTCTCTGTATCGTTGATGTCCTGGTATTGGGAAAGAAACAAACCTCAGTGTGTGTTTTGATTTCCTTGTCCTGCTCCTGGGATCCACCCACTGCACACAGCTCTCAGCCAGGGTCTTCCCAGGCATTTTATAACTCGGACAGAGTTCAACTACATTCTCCACACTGTGTCTATTTAATGTAGCCGTTCCTGGTGATGCTGATAACGGGACATATACGTGTGTGTGTGTCTGTGTGTTTAACAAGAGACTGGGAAAGAAATCAGTAATGGTCACATCTTTTCATGCTGTGACAGTTCCTCTTTAGTTCTCCCTAAAATCATAGCCGGTGGAGACTGGCTGGATTGCTTATTGCTTATAGTTGATTTTTTTCTCCATCTAACTGCTTATAACAAAAGAAATGTGGTTTGCATTGTATCAGACAAAATTTGGTGCTGAGGATCAAACCCAGGGCCTTGCTCATGTTGAGCGTGAGCTCCAGCAATGATCTACATCCCCAGAGAGGCAGGAAATGTTTAAAGAGCTGCAGTGGATGTGTCTTCCAGGGTCTGATATCCATGGACAGTTGTAACTGAGGCCAGCAAGGCTACGGGGCGGGGGTCCTGCTCGTTGGAGCCGTGCCCGGGGCTGCCTAGGCAGGAACATGGTGTGGGGAGGGCCAGCAGCTTTGAGTGTGGGACTCCTAGGTCCCCACTTTCTCTCTTTCCTGGCAGCCTCTCAAGCGCAGCCTATTGAATCCTCCCCACTGTTCGACTCTCAGGTAAAATTACAGAGAGCCTTTGAAGTCTGGGAATAGGGGATTTTTTTTTCTGGAAATGCATTCTTCTTAGTATAATTTTAAGTATCAGGTGCAGTGTTTAGGAGGACAGAGATCGTGGCGTGCTTGCGTCATTGACAATCATTCTAGAGGAATTGGTTTGTGAGACCTGTCAGTGTCAAAGGGACATTTGTTCCTTTCTGAACACAGTAAGATATGCTAGTACCTGGTATGTGGCCCTGGCTTCTCATGCAGCCTGTAAGACTTCCCATTGTGACGGTCACATGGGAGAACTCCTCATATATTCCAACTCCCAGTCTATTCCCAATCTAGTACTTATTTTTAAATAAAATAACAAAGCATTTAATAAACAACTCAGCATAAAATAATTCTCAGTATAATGAATCATTATATTTTTTAAAAATGAAGTATGATTAGACCAAGCCTTTGGAAGTCTTGGTTTCAATAGATGCCTTGGTGTCTCATCCTCACCTATGTGCCAATCTGCTCATCAAAAATCGTTATAACACACTAGGTGCGGTGGTGCACGCCTGTAATCTCAGCAACTCAGGAGGCTGAGGCAGGAGGATCCCAAGGTCAAAGCCAGCCTCAGCAACTTAGCAAGGCCCTAAGCAACTTAGTGAGACCTTGTATCAAAATAAAAAGTGAAAAAGGCTGGGGATGTGGCTCAGTGGTTAAGTGCCCCTGGGTTCAATCCTGGTTAAAAAAAAAAAGAAATAAAGAAAGAAAAAGAAAAATCATATAACCCAAGTCAAAAGGGTTTTCTCAGCTTTCATACTTTAGAAATTTTGCCAGTTATTAATAGGGAATTTCTATTTATATTTCTAATGACAGAGACTTGTCTATCTGCTCACATTTAATTTAAAAAATAAGTAAAAAGTATATTCAAGCTAAATGCTTTGGGATTACAGGACCCTCTCCTTTGAGTAGAGGCCAGTCTTTGATGAGGATCCTCATCTCTGAACTGGGATGAGATCATCTATCTGGGGAGACTGTTTTGAGAACTGAGTGGACCTAACTGCAGATAAGCGCCCTTCTTAGGGTGCATGAGGCTCAAGAAGCTGATCCGCAAGATGTAGATTTCTTCTCCATTCTCCCATTTCCTCCCACAGTCTGGATTTTCTAGAATTCCAATTTCTTTCCCTTTTCTTTCCATAGTCCTGCAGAGAAGAGGGATGCAAAGATTCATTTAGCATATTTTTATTTTTCTAGAATTTCCAATCGGGTGATGCTGATAGTCACTTTATTATATCATCAAAAAGGGACTGATGCTTACAGCCCAAGCTTTGATCTCAGATTTTTGGGACTTAAGTGGGATTTAGGGAAATAATCCAAGTCCTTTCATTTCATAATCTTGCTTAAAGAAATAAAAAAAAAAAAAAAGAAACCAACTAACAAACAAAAAAATCCAAAATGAAGCAAGGTCAGTCCTACTTCTTCCAGCCCAGGGCTTGGGCTCCAACTCCAGTTTATCTTAACACTTTCTTAAATTAGTTCTTGTTTTTCAAACTTTGCAACTGAATATTTCTTTGCAACAGACACTCTAAGAACAGGATTTAAAATGTACTGAAGTGCCAAAAAAAAAAAAAAAAAGTCAAGTCCCTCAGAGAGAAACCTTAAAAACACATCAACTGGGGCTGGAGCGCTTGCCTGGCATGTGTGAGGACACAGGTTCAAACCCAGCACCACATACACAGCAAAGTGTCGGAGCAATGAAAACCAAATGGAAAACTAAATAAAATTGACTCTCTCTCTCTATCTTACTGTCCCTTTCTCTCTCTTAAAACAAACAAAAAACTGCATCAACTAAAGTAGAGCAAATATTTCTAAGATACGAAATAAAATTCAAAGGGAAAACAGCAGGAGAAGGGAGCAGGGATGAGAGGAGGGAGGAGGGACTGCTGGGGAGGGATATTGGCTAAATCATATTGATACATTGTGTGCATGTACGAATCAGCATCAAATCCCATCGTTATGTATGACTTTAATGCACCACTAAAAATACGGGAAAATTTTAAAATAAATTTTATGTGATAAACGAGATTTCAAAAAAAAAAAAAAAAAGACCCAAAGAAATAGAGGCACCCGTGCACTTTTATGGCAGATTTGATGAAGAAGTGGGGAAGTAGGGTAGGCCAAGAAGGTGTGACCCAATGGCAGCAGGCTGGGGGACTTGGACATCCGCTGTTCAGATCCTGTGTTTTCAAGGATAAAGACATCTTTCCTCTGAGCATAGGGAGGAAGCTTCTGGAATGAATGTCTTATGACACTCTTAGAGGAAGATCTGGTAGGTGTTGTGACCTGCTTCAGGAGAGAAAAGACAGGGAAAAAGTGAGTCACTTTTTCTTCTGCTGTTTTCTCAAAGGCCAAGGTGAAACGTTGGGGGACAATGTGTCCCAGATCCCTTCAGATGTGCATGGGACCTGAACTTTCTGCAGCAGCTGTTCTAGCAGAAGCAGAGGCGAGAGGAGCAGTGTCCCAGTTTCCCTGCTTGCTACCACCCCTCCATTTTCCAGCTCTAACTCCTGGGATGCATCACAGGAACGCCGGGCACGGTGTAAAACAGTCATGATGCCTTTGCAGCCAGGATGTAGAAGGTGGATGGGAGGTTCGCTTCCTCCCCACCCACCGGGAGGCTGGAGAACACCCAGAAATGAGGCGCTGATCACTATGACCTTATCAAGAATGAATTATTCCCAAACTACGCCACGTACATAATAGACCTAGTGTAGACAGTTTAGGGGCATAGGATCAATGAAAAATTCAGTACATTATCAGCCACAAATTACTTGATGCATTTAAGATGGTGAAACAGATATGAAAAGATATTCGCTAGAAGAACATACACACATCTCCAGTAGAGCTATTGATTAGGTTTCCTGTTGGTTTGGTGGACACTGGGAAAGAGCAGAGTAGCAGTATTCATTACTAAGTGAATTAATTAAATGGCAACTTAGCACTCGCGTTGAGAAGGGTGTCCTCCCAATTCAGGGAAATAATAGTTTGAACAATGGAATAGTTTCTGCTTAGTTAACGAGTGGCTTCCATTATACCAGGGTTTCCTTGCAAACCGGTTTTGAAAAGTGGACATCTGGGTGTGCCTGGGGCTCAGTGCAGTTTAGACCTGAACTTGGTCTAGCTCCACCTTCACTGCCATCTGCCTGTACCAGGGGCACAGTCCTCTGGAAGGGAGCAAAATTAGGTTCTGATGGTGGTTGGTGAGTGACTGTGTTCTTTTTGCCTCGAATTTCATTCCTACTTTTCACTTTTATTTAAAAAATCAGCCTAGCTCTGCCTTTCTTGCCCTTCATTCTTAGTGAACCTTCAAGATTCAGTTCCATTGTTTCCTGCAGGAGACTTCCCTGAATCCGCGGCTCAGATGAAGAACATGACTGGTTATGTTTTTGTGTATTTTGTCCGCTTCTCTTAAGATGCTTGCAGTCTGGTTAAAATGGCAGTAACTTCCTCCTGAATGTGCATTGAGGAGCACCTGAAATGCAGCAGGTGACCAAAAATGGCCTTTTGGAAATGTTCAGTTTTATGAGGAGAACACAATTCTCACATGAGGCAAATTTCTGATTTTTTTCCCCTGGACGCTCCTTTGCCTGCCAGAACAGGAACACAAGGCAATTTGGTTAGTGTTAGTGGGTTAAACACAAAGCAGCCACTTCTTATAAACAGTAAAACAAACTCCTTTGGAACTCTAGACCAGCCGAGTGGAGCACCAGTTGCTGTCTCATGGTCTCCCACAGAGCTTTGTGCCTCTAGTGATGCAGGGACAACTGTGGCATTAACCATTTTGGGGGCGACTAGGTGTGGGGTTCAGTTCTGAGCATAATTGGCATTACCTGGAATGACACTGGAAAGGCAGACGTCACTCAGGACAGTCCCTGGCGATCCGGAATGTACTGAGGGCACTGAGTTTGTGTTCCTAAATTAACCAGGCACTGAGGTGCACACCTGTACACCCAGCTAACTGAGAGGCTGAGGCAGGAGGATTGCAAGCTAGAAGCCTGATTGGACAATTTAGTGAGACCTTGTCTTCAAATGAAAAATATTTTAAAGAAGGGCTGGGGGTGCAGCTCCATGGTAGAGTGCTTGCCTAAGAATGTGGGAGCACCTGGGTTCCCTCCTTGGTCCTGAAAAAACAAAAACAAGCAAGCAAACAAACAAAAATCTCAAGCAGTTCCCTCCCCCAAACAAAACCAGAAATGAGAAAAGAGAAAGAAAAAAGTATTCTGGTGTTTTTCTCTCCCCAGACCATGTTTCTTAGGAGTACAGAATGACTTTTTATTTGTGCTGAATAGCATGCCTTCCATGTGCTAGAATGTTGTTTCATGTGTTAGATCTCTTTGCTTCCTACTAGTTATTAGGATGGTGTCTTTCTCTCCACCTGATATACACTGTCCCGGCATCTGGGCTCTGCATCCTCCCTCACTTGGCTATGTAGTAAACAAATGGTTTGCAGAATCAGAGGAATAAGGACACAGGCTATTGCCCCTGAGACCCCCAAAAGTAACAAGGAGAGGCAAGTCTGCGGAGGACAGCATTTGCATGGTGGCCAGATGGTCAGTCCTGCTGCATCAGAAGCAAACATGGGGCTGGAGGAGCAGAACAGAGGAGGAGCACTCGCCTGCCACGCTCTGGGCCCTGGGCTTGAACCCCAGGTAAGAGACAAGCATGGTTGCATTGAATTCTGTTCTCATTTCTATGCTACATTTCTATACAACTTCATGACTTGGGCGCAGTTGGTTACTAATGCCCGAGCTTAGGTATCTTCCTTTAACTTCTGTGTGTCTTTGTATCCTGTAGCTATAACTTTGTATCCTGAACACTCTGGGTGGGATGGTGGGATGGGATGGTGAGTAGGCATGGCTGGCACTCAGTATGCTGAGAACCAAGTGAGTGAGTGAATGAATGAAGGCAGCCTTCAATACGGGGAACACTGGCCCTACTGTGCACCGACTGGTTAAAGATGCTGCCCATAAAGCTTTGGCTGTTTAGCCTTTTGAGTTGTCTCCACATGTATGCACTTGCAGGAGCAGAAGGATGGTCCTTTGGGGGCAGGGAAGGGACCCCAGGGAGCATTTTCAGGCTGCAAGATAGAGGGTGCCATTACATCATTGAGATTTTCTCTGTCCATATTACAAGAACCAAATCCTTCATGATTTTCAGAGAACAAAACAGAATTCCTAACATCTCACCAAATCAGTCAGGGCAGTTGAATGCTCTTTAAGCAGGAAAGATTCTTGCAGTGTTTGGTTTCTGGTGACTCAGACGTTTTTAACCAATAAATCCACTAGTGGAGATAGCTGAGTGGTCTGAGTCTCAAGCCGGAAACGGGACACTCCCTAGAACGGTGAAGTTCAAGTTGCAGCCACATCGACTTGCCCTTCGGCCTTTTATAGATAAATCGAGTTGCTCTTGGTCTATTGTGGGAGTGACTTCTGGAGCTTTCTGGTTTGTTTGCTCTGTTAGGACATTATAGAGCGCCCGAGGCATTTTTTTTTTCTTTCTACTAGAAAGTGGTTTGCTGTAGTTTGTTTGGCCCCAAATTCTGGTACTCAGCTGGAATGTTGGGAAAACAGAGAACTGGCTTCCCTCATATTGTATTAGACACTTAATAAAACACAGATGACAGAGAGACCTCTCTTTTGGCTTCCCAGATGAGTCCTTGAGACTCTTCGGGAAAAGAACTAAAGGATGGAGTGACAAATTTCAAGACGATTCTTTAAAAGCAGGGTTTAGCTGTACGGCTAGAAAACATTGCTCTCAGAATTTTTTAAACCTATAAGTACTGACAATGGGAAGCACAGAGTCCTAATCTTCAGATTTTCAGAGAAAATATAATAGTATCAATGCTTTCTATATCTATGCAAATGAAATAAATAGATATACATGTGATTCTTGGATATAAAAGAAATCATTCCTGCTTTTAAAAGAAAGACTCAACTCGACAAAGAATGAGACTATTAAATGCTCAGATTAAAGTAACCTGGAAAGCAAACTAAAAAGAGCAGGGTGTTCACTTAAATGAACCCTGAAAAAACTTATTTCAAGGATTTAAAAAAATTCTGTACATGTTCGAGCAGAAAATTTAGATTATTTTCAAAGTCCTTTCTCCTTAGTAATAGTTAACATTTAGAGATAATTTTGAGAGCCTGGAGAGGTGGCTCAGAGGTACAGTGCTTGCCTGGCATGTGCGAGGACCTGAGCTTAAACCCCAGCACCACATACACAACTAAATGTCAGAAAAACAAAAATCAGATTAAAAAAATAAGTAAAATTTACTCTCTGTTGATCTCATTCCCGTTCTCTCAAAATTAAGAAAAACAAATAATTTTGGAATTCTTCTAGAGTTTGGGATGGTAATAGGCAATATTCAAATACTCCATCACATGCCAAGTACCCTCTCAAGGAACAAAAGCAACAGATTTTCTCAAGTGTAAAAATATGGAGAATATGAATTATTTCATGCAAATTTTTCTATTAGTATGACACTGACACTTACACATTGGAGGGAATTGTTGTTACATAATCATGCATACTGGATGTTGCCATAGTAAGTAATTTGAGATGGACCCTAGATCAGGATCTACCCCTCTTCATCCATTCCCTGAGCTCATGTCTCCTCTGTAATCCCACCATACTATAGTTTGACATGAACATGCACACGTATAATAATTGTTGATGTTTCTGAGGTCCTCTGCCTGTCTGTGTATAGCAAGGCTTCTAATGGGAGTTGAGTATTCCTTGTTGTATTGAAAAACCCCCTTATCTCTCCCTGCCCTCCCCAAATCCTTCCCTTCTGCCCCTTCCTTCCTAGATATGGTTCCTGCAGCTTATGTGGAGTTTCAGCTATGGTGAGTTTATTACTTAAACTCAGGTGACTATCATCCTATCATAGATACTACACTAGGTTCCATATATGAGAAAACATTTGGTCCTTAATTCTCTGAGTTTGAGATATTTCACTCAGCATTATTTTTTTCCATTTCCATCCATTTGGCTGCAAATGCCATGAAAATGTTCCCTCTAGTAGCAGAGTAGAACTCTGTTGTGCATATGTACCACAATTATATTTCATGAAGCTGTTGATAAAACTACTTAACTTTTTCTAAGTATTTTAGAGGTAAGTGAAAATGGTAGAACAGTATCAAGGCTGGTAATGGGAATTGGAACCAGGTGTTTGACCATCTACTATTGATGAGAGTAGGAACCTTGTAAATTCTTTGTATTTCAATATTGATATGTATGTGTATGCTTATATACATGCATATAGATGTTATCTTATTGAATATGCATTTCATTCAATAATAATACATAATTCAAACATCTTAATATGTACATGTGTGTTTGTGTACATATGACAATATGCAGAAGCCAACTAAATGTTTTTTTTTTTTAAGAAAGAGGAATAGTGAGAGAGAGAGAGAGAGAGAGAGAGAAACAATTTTCATTTAGTTTTTCATGTGGCCTTCATTGCTCCAAGACTTCTTTGTGTATGTGGTACTGGGGTTCAAATTCACATACTTGCACATGCCAGGCAAGCGCAGTAACCACTAAGCCATCGCTCCAGCCCCAACTAAATGCTTTTTGAAAAAATTTGGAAGTGTCACCTGCCTGTGCATTTGTCTGCCTTTGGGATCCACCAGGGCATTCATGTGAAGCCAAGTATGCTCTGAGCAGCTTCCAGCCAAGACCGAGCAGTTGTGATACAGAGGTAACCATCTCTGCCAAGCTCCTGTCTCCTGGCTCTGGGCCCCATTGGCCATCCGAGAACCTCCCCTCTGCAGAGCCTTCCTGCCTCCAAGCTGCAGTAGAGTCTGAGGCTCTTCCTACCCAATCTTTCCTTGCCCCTTTCTTTCCCACTGTTAGGCTGCCTGGAATGTTGTTTCCTGCTTCAATTCCCTTTTGTTCAATTATGCAGCCCTTCACACTCCATCTTGACGAGTGCTTCTCAGATGGCCTGAGTTGTCACTGCTTGCTTGATGCTGTGGTTTGGATGTGTGGTGTCCCCCCCAAGCTCAATATTGAGTCAGTGCAAAAAGGCTGAGATGAAATGATTGCATCATGAGAGCCTTAACCCGATCAGTGAGCTGATCCCTGGTAGGCTGTGGCTGGAGCAGGTGGTCACTGGGGCGTGTCTTTGGGATATGTGTTTTGCATCTGGTGAGTGCAGTCTCTCTGTGCGCTGGAGCCATACCTCCACTCGCTTGCCTCTACCATGCTCTTCCACCATGATGCGCAGCCTCATCCCGAGCTGAGGACAGAGGCGGCCTTCCCTGGACCTCTGAAACCATGGGCTCCCAAATAAGCCTTTCCTCCTAACATTGTTCTTGTTGGGTCCTTTGGTCAGAGCAACAGAAAACTAAACACTTGGTGTGCGTTTGCTGGTGGTGCTGGCGAATGCCAAAAACAAACATACTGAATTATCATTTTCTTAAAGGGTGGGTTCAGAGGTGAGAGAAAACAATAAAACCTTTAAAGAGGGGAGACATAGGAGATATGAAACTAGATGAAACAGACATGATCGATCGCACTGTGAATGCAATGGATTCTAACCCGAAATGTAGCTACTCTGCCCTGATCAAGGCCCCCAAGAGTGCTTAGAGAGGGAACAAAGAACCCTGGCTAGACGATTTCACAAGCACACAGAAAAGACAATGGGACTATTGATTTCCGAACAAGAAGGAGAAAGATAATTTTATAATGGGTATGAAGTTTAAAAAGAGCATTGGCAATGTTATCGGAAGCTACTATATATTGGAAACGAAATTTTCACAAATTCCAGAGAACAATCCCTAATGGTTTAGAAGATTCAAAAGTGGAGTATTACAGTGGGGCTTGGATTGGTTGGTGGCCCTCAGTAGGACTGTACACATTGATAAACTATTGTAATAAATCTGTATTAATAATTAATACACGGTGACTATGCATCCTAATGGCCCCCTTCCTACCACCTCTCTGGCCAGTGGCTCCTTCCCAGAATCCTTGTCTTATCAGAAACTAAAAATCCAATGCCGGCTGCAGGGTCTTGTTCTAGGTCAGCCACATTCTGACTCATCCGGTGCCTCCCAGTTGTTAAATGTCTTAATGTCACCCTGGGTGTCCCACATTGCTTGCAATGTATAAATTCTTCCGGGGAGACATGGGAAGGTCAGTCAGGTGCTCTGCGGAAGCAGCTTTGACTCTCGTGGGTGACGCACTGATCCTTGGTACTTGAAGAGTGGGGAGAGACATTTAGAGAGAGATTACTTTATCTTTTCTTAGAAAAGCAATTCTTTTTCAGACGATTTATGCTAAATCCTCACTAACAAATGAGCCTTTGGCAGCTGTAGTTTGAATTGTCCACTTATCTAATTCTTTACTCTTTTAGAAGTGTGCTATGATTTATGAAAATGATTTATAGAGACCGAGAAACTGCGTAGCAGGTTGTCTGGAGATGAAATACTGAAGTCAGCAAGGAGCAGAGATGAGTTATGGCCCTGGCCAGTCAGGTGGCATCTAAGCCAACTCAAATGCCTGCGAGTTTCTTCCTGAGTGATCTTCCTCCCTCTTCTACTTCCTTCCTCTCTTTTCTCCACCAACCCCACAGCTGGCAGCACAGGAGCTCAGGGTGGCCAGGCCACAGGTCAGAAGTATCCAGAGGTCTTCAGGCCCCATTGGAAGGAGAGCTGCCCCTCAACGGTGCACCTTGTGTATGTGATAGGAAAAGCTCTACTGGGTCGAGCCACAGGTATTTGGAGTTATTTCTTTAGCTCTCATTGTTTACCCTAATAGAGGTCTTCAATGTGGACTTAATTTTTTTGTTGAAGGTCATGAAGAAATAAAACTTATAAATATATAAGTATTACTCTCTCTCTTTTACTTATTCTTCTTTATTTAATTTTTTACTTTTTTGCAGTACTGAGGGTTGAACCTGGGGCCTGTGCTTGCAAGAGCTCTCTCTTTGAGTTATCCTCCCAGCCCCTCATTTTGATTTAAATTGTACTGCCTTTCCATAGGAACACAGCAAAATTCCATTTTCCCCACCTTCATTTTGAGAAATATAAGAGTTATTTCGCTTTGTTTCTTTTGGATGAAATAACTCTTAATCTGATACAAATTTTGTTAGATACAATTGTCATTGTAGAGTAACCTGACCCATCATAGATTTGAGAATTTAGAAAATGAGTTTGTTTTAATTCAAAAAGTTAGCTGAGAACACCATACAAGTACAAATTATTTTTTCTTCTGGTATATATTTTATGTGAATATACTTCCATAGACAGTTTTGTGCCACTTAATGACTAAATATTTAAAGAAAAGGAGAGAAATTCAGTTAGTGGTGTGGGGAGATTTTTCCAAGTTGATTGATTCTCTGTAAGGTAAAATACCTATAACACTCACTAAATTTTTATTTGCTGTAAGAATTTTATTTTATTTTATTTTTCACATTGGAGATTGAACTCAAGGATGCTTAGCCACTGACTTTATTCCCAGCCCTTTTTCAATTTTTAATTTTGAGACAGGGTCTCACTAAATTATTTCAGGTCTCACTAAATTGCTGAGGCTGGCTTTGAACTTGTGATCCTCCTCCTTCAGCCTCCCAAGGAGCTGGGATTATAGGCACATGCCACCATGGCTGGTTGCTGCAAGTTTTTTTTTAACTACATAGACAATGCTTTCAGTGGTCTCTCAGATAAGTGTCAAAAAATATTAGGCTGTGGAAATAATTTTATTTTCCCATTTCCCTTGGAAAAACATGAGTTGTATAAAATATACAAATTCAGCATTTTATTCTTGTTTGCCAGGGATGTTTCATTTTTCCCTCCTGGAGTTGGCCTAGAACTTGACCAGTCTGCAGAATGATCAAAAAATGAGCCAGTTAATTCTGAAGAATTAAGACATTGAGTCATAGGATTCCCACTTCTTTTGTGGGTGGAAACCCATCAGGGTCCACCCCAGCAATTCTTGTCAAGCAGGGTTGCATCTCCCAGGTGGCTCCTATTTTACATATGTTACGTAGGGCCACATCCAGCTCCTTTGTCCCCTCCATCCTGGTGCACAGAGCTGGGTTAACGCCCGTCTGCTTTGGTCAAGACTTAACACCCTTGCTTATCTCTGTCTACGCATCCGTGCTAGACGGGGTCTTGCAAGATGCTCTGGCAGAACACGGTAGGAAGCAAACATTCTTTTAATGCATTGAGAAATAAATGGCTAATTCAATACGTTCAGGCTCAGGAAGTGCCCTTGAATTGTGAGGAGAAACCAAAGCTCTGGGCTACCCACAGTTCTTGGGGAGCATTTGAAGCTTGCCGACTCTGTAACAGCTACTAACCGAACGTAAAGGTCATCTCTCCCTTTGCCCTAACATTATGATCAAAAACACGCACCCATGCTTTTAAAAATAACTCCTTTGGCACTGAGAGGGACAGAAGAGAGAAAAAAGTAAAGAAAGTCGAGTCCTAAGTTTCACTGTCCTTCCTGCCAACATACACAAACTCACTTCCAAAACACATCTCATTTACATGCCTGTTTATTTTGTTTTCATGGCTGTCTGGAAGCTGGAACTTTTCCTTTTTTTCTAAAATGAGACAAAGAGATATTAAGATAAAGTAAACTTGAACCCCGCTTGTACAACGACCTGGCCCTTCTGCCCCTGCCTGGACAGGCACTCGGATCGTCACCTGACTTGGTGTACTTGTGGGTGAATCACTGTAGATTTGAAAGGAACGTTGCAAACTTTTTTCATTTTTATGTATTGCAAGTGTGAATTTTGCTCTAGGAATTGCTGATTTCACTTGGTTTTAAGATTTAAAGTAGACAATTGAATGTAGCAGAAGGCTCAATCATTTCACAGAAATAGAAACTGAACTTACAGAGATGGTGGAGTAAACGATATCACACCTGAGAAGTAGTTAGTGCTAGATTTTTGTTATGATTGTTGTTAACAAGCACTTACTCTGGGTCAGGCATCACTTGAAATAATATTTATGAATATTGACCCATTTAATACTAATAACAACCCTATGATATATTATTATTCCCATTTTTCAGATGAGGAAATTGAAGCTCAGAGAACTTGAGATGCGTAGCCAATAACACACAGGATGTAAGTTGAAGGCCCTGGTCCACACCCAGGCAGCGTTGCTCTCAAGCTCTGGGCTATTCTACAATTACTCTTCACAATCCTTTCGCCTTGAAGCTCCCTCTTTGTAAAGTGGGTGCACTTGACCCTCTTGCTATGTGGTGCATCCTTGATGGGAATTTCTTCTTTCTTCCTGATTGGAATGTTCTCTCCCCCACTGCCTTCCTTTCTTCTTTTCTTTGCCATATTGGGAAATGAACTTAGGGGAGATTTACCACTGAGCTAAATCCATTGTCCTTTCGTTTTTATTTTGAGACAGGGTTTCACTAAGTTGCTGAAGCTGGTCTCAAACTTGTGATCCTCCTGCCTCAGCCTTCTCAGAGGCTTGGATTATAGGAATGTGCCACCTGTGCCCAGCGAAATTTTTCTTTAAGGAGTCTTTTCTTCACAACATCGAATCCTGTTGGCAGTTACACATTCCTCAAACCTGGGTACATATCATGTTGAGTTTTTGAAGCACAGGATTTTGAGAATCTGAATCGTCCAAGAATCAGGGCCGTGTTATAGCACACGGTTCTGTCTTGCGCAGTCACTGATCACCTCTCAACTTCTGGTTTCAAAGGACTGCATCCAAGTTCCATCCATCTGTGAGAACATGTCAGGGGAACTTCTGTGTTCTCCACTGAGACTCGTCTTTGCTAAAAAAAAATGGTTGATCTGAAAAGAACAGATTTTTGGGGTGGGGACATTGCATTACTGGTGAATGAAATACTTTGGGGAAAGGCTTCATATTTTCAAGGAGAACTGGGAATTGCTGCAGAAAGTCCTGAAAGCTCTTCCCGGTGTATGAAGCAGAAGGGAGCTTTGGAAATGGGCCGTCACCTGGGCCTAACCAACCCCTGCCCCTGCAGCCATTCATTCTGGAATTGTTCTCCTGTCCTGTAGACCAGAGCTGTGATGTGGACGCTGCTGAGGGGTTCTTGGCCAGTTTGTCTGCTGTACAATGGCTGCTCCCCAAGGGCTTCTTGATGCTCTGGGCCTTGTCTCCTAATGTCCTCAGAACGTTCTGGAGCTGTGTACCTGCAGGTCAGTCCAACCCTTCCCTTGGTCTTTTACCCTTAAGTCAGATTGGGTGCAAGATCCGGCCACCATGGATCTATCTAATGCCATCTTTTGCAACTTAGTCCTTTGAGCTGCAGGACCAGACTTTTATTTTAATTTCTCTGGTTGTCCTAAGACCCCTGTGCCTTCTGACCCACGTTCCTTGCTCTGCTTTTTCCTCGTTCTTGGCCCTGCCTCCCTGTGTGGATCTTGAGCCCTTGGGGATGTGTCCTTTCTTGACCATTTGACCCCACTGAAGTAACCATTAGCATTTTGCTCAAACCAGGACACTGTTCAGAAGGAGGGGAAATGATCAATAATTATTCTGGGATAACATCCATAAATCAAGATTGTCCTGGGAGAACTGGCTGCCTTGTGAGTGATTCTAGAATTTCCTGTTGAGTTTCATTCTTCCTACTGTGTCCATAGCTTACAGGAAAAGGAGAACCCAATCATACTGTTTTCTGCTGTTTTCTAATTTGCTTTATCTCATTGCCTCATGCATGATTGGAGATCAAGAATAGTAACCAGTGTGTAAAACTGCAATTACCCAGAAAAACATAGACACGTATGCAGATGGCATGCAGATGAGAGCGTATTTTGATTTACAGGTAGAACAGTAGGATACAAAACTGCGTACACGGCCACAGCCTGTCGGGTAGTGAGAGGATGCTGATTAAGGGGAGAGCTGAGGTTCAGGTAGACAGGCAGGTGCTAAACCACCACTGTGCTGGTCAATCTCATGGGACATCGTGCCTGGTTTCCGGGATGCCCAGATAACTTGGTGAACATTCTTTCCACACGTGTCTGTGGGGATGGGGATTTCTGGAAGAGATTAGCATTTGAATTGGCCAGCAGATCACCCTCGCCAATGCAAGTGGTCCTCCTCCAGATCGAAGGATAGAATAGAACACACAGTGCAGGAAGGAAGGGTGCACCATCTGCCTGACTCGGCTGGGACCCCCGTCTTCTCTTGCTTTGGTACTCCTGGTATTCAGCCTTCAGACAAGAGCTGGAATCTGTAACAGCAGCCCTCTGGCTATCAGGTCTTCAAACTTGACCACTTGCTCTTTGGACTTTCAACTTGGAACTTCTCAGCTTCCTTAACTCTGTGAGCCAGTTCCTTACAATAAATGTCGTTATGTAGAAAGAAATCAAGAAAGCAAGATAGATCTACAACAGGTGACAGATAGTAGATGATAGAGAGTAGATGGTGGATAGAGAGTAGATG
>PVKS010010629.1:0-59427 GCA_004027875.1 Aplodontia rufa | reverse complement strand
CTTTCTCATGTATTCATTGGCTTGATCAATGTCCTCTGGTGAGAAGTCTCTATTTAGCTCTTTGGCCCATTTATCAATTGGGCTGTTGGTGTTTTTGTAGCTGACATTTTTGAGTATTTTATAGATTCTGGATATGAGACCCTTGTCTGAGGAATCATAGTCCATGATACTCTCCATTTCTGTAGGAAACCTCTTGACTTTTTTGATTGTTTCCTTGGCAGTACAAAAGCTTTTTAGCTTTATGACATCCCATTCACTGATTTTTGACTTTACTTCCTTCACTTTCGGAGACCTGTTGAGAAAGTCTTTGCCTACTCCTAAACGTTGAAGTGTTGGACCAATTTTTTCTTCTATCAGTTGCAACGTAGCTGGTTTGATATCAAGCTCCTTGATCCATTTTGATTTGATTCTTGTGCAAGGAGAAAGATATGGGTCTAATTTCAACTTTCTGCAGGTGGAAGACCAGTTTGTCCAGCACCATTTGTTGAAGAGGCTGTCACTTCTCCATGTAACATTTTGTCAACCTTTGTCAAAAATCAGATGTTTAAAGATTTGAAGATTGGTTTCGGGGCCTTCTATTCTATTCCATTGGTCTTCTACCCTGTCTTGATACCAGTACCATGCTGTCTTTGTTACTATGGCCCTATAGTATAGTTTTAGATCTGGAATGGCAAAACCGCCTGTTTCATCTTTCTTGCTTAGTAGTTCTTTGGCAATTCTTGGTTTCTTGGAGGCAGTCACTAAAGATTCCCCTCTCCTGTCATGTCCTTGCGTACGATGTGGGGAAGAACCCCCTGTCATCCAGAAGGTGTTGTTCCTTGCTTTCTACGGTACCAACCATCTCGTGAGCACAGCCAGGAATGACCCTGTTGACCTTCTCTGGCAGTGGACTCCCAGTCCTTCCTGAGGCCTGCCTGTGGATACTCATCCACCAGAAATTTACACAAACAGAACAGCACCCCTCTTTTCCTCCTTCCTCCCTGCCGTCCTCTTTTCTCCTGTCCCACAGCTTAGGTCCCCAGTCTCCAGGAGAAACACCGGTTCTGACACTCTGAAGGAGTGCAGGGAATGCCTTCACTTCCTCCAAATGCAAAGGGGTGCCGAACCTTCTCATATTCTATCCAATCGTGTCAGATAGCACCTGCTATTAGGAGAGAGAAATGGAGGTGTTCTGCATTGTCCCTGGGCTGTCGTTTAGCCATGGCAATATCTGGCAGGTTCAGAAAGGTGATATTTCACCTGAGGCTTCTGGATCAGAGGTTGCTAGTGAGATGTCTCCTTAACAAAGACAAATACTTCCATGGAGTTGCATTCTTATTAAACTCCAATCAGTTTAGGAGAATAAACTTAATTAGCAAAATAAATTAACAGCAAAAGTTTAACCTGTTGGCCTTAAATATTCCTTCAAATTTAATATGGATTTAGAGCTCTCCTAATATACATCGCAGCAGACTGAGATAGATGAGCCAGGCTTTCATGAAATCTCACCTGCTTTAAAGTTTTTTTTTATTGTTTTAAGTCAGTTCTATTTAAACATAGCAGATGCATATGGAAAAATGTATTTATGGATTTAATTCTGTTGAAATAAATAGATGTTTCTTTTATTAATAGTTTCCAAAACTGATGTGATGCTTAAAGCTACTTAGCTATAAGTTCAATTGATACTAAAAAATCATGAATAACATCTTACTGGGAAGTGGTCAAAATTTCAACTTGACTCATTTACTAGAACAACATATAGATACTTTAAATTATCAACAAATTAATAGCATGGTTTCATCTGTGTATATTTTAGAGAAAATGAATATAAAATATACAGTCATTTTCTCTCAAATGTCTGAGGAGCAGCTTCCTTCAGAGGACATGAAGCAACAGATTTCTGCCTCTCTTCTTGTGTTCTGGGGAAAGGGGTTTGGAGTTCTCATCTCTCACATTTGTTTAATCATTCAACAGAAGCAGCCAACACATTCAAATATATAATGAAAATTTAAATATTTTTTGTCTTTGCTTCCCATGCCTTCCTCCAAGCCCCTGTTTTTATATGTATCTGATAACTGGATATACAATCACATATTTATAAAAGCTTGGAGGGTTCCTAGTTCTCACTCAGTTCCCAATATTTCTCCTATCCTGCCCTTCCTACTATTCTCTGTCCCTTTTGGATATACTTGACAATAGGATGAACATTGACATTTTTATAAAGCATGCGGTATAACTTGGGGGCTCCAGGTCTGCCATATGCTTTTGAAGGTAGTACCCTCCTACCTGCATTAGACACAGTGGACATAGGTGAGCTCCTTGAGGACCAAGGGCTTTTCCTGGGAAACTCTTCTAAAGGTGGGTCAAGGAAGAGTGTGAAGGCAAGTGAGAATGGCCATGGCTACAGAACAGAGAAACCAGAACGTCTTGGCCTCCTCCTAAATCTTCAAGAATCATTCATTCATCACCATCCAAAAATTATTACCTGCCAAGTTCTTTCATATTTAAATTTGTTCTTGAATTATAGTTGCTTATTGCATGTTTGTCTACTTTACCATTCAGTAATCCAGGGGGCCAAGATGAGGCAAGAAAGATGAATAACTTCCCTTTCAGTATTTTAGAATGGTTGACATTTTTCAAATATTTCTGGATGCTCACTAATCATATTACAAATTCACATAACATTGTGCAAATTAACAGCTTAAGAGAAAACAAGCCTCAAATTAAGTAGAGTCCCCATGTTGCATCATTATGCTGATGATTGTTTTTAAAGAGAGAGAGAAAAAAATATTTTTTGTGTAGTTTTTCATGTGGCTTTCACTGCACCAAGACTTTGCTGTGTACATGGTGTTGGGGTTTGAATTTGCATACTCGTGCATGACAACCAAGTGCCGTAACCTCCAGCCACCGCTCCTGCCCCTCTGCTGGTGATTCTCAAGGGTAGTTGGGAGGGATATTTGAACAAAGCCATAATTTGTAGTGCAGAAGCAGGAAAGTGTAGTAACAGTGCAAGAACTAGGAGCTGAGAGCCTGAGCCCTCTGAGGCTAAAGAAAGCAGAGACAAACAGAAGGCATGACACACTGTCCCTTGAGAAGGTCCATGTGTCCTGGGTGACAACACCTGAGAGAGGAAAGAACCACCTCTGCACTGAGCACTCTGCTGTAAGGTGCAGACTGTGTGCACCAGAGAATTGGGGGACAATGGGAAATGGTCAGCCAAATCCCTCACAGGAAGTTGTGTATGCACGTGTGTGTGTGTGTGTATGTGCAAACTCATGCATGCTTGTTTGAGTGACGGAAACTCAAATCTGAACCGTGCAGAAGTCATTCGCATCCACTGCGTATTTTATCTGCACGACATTCTGAGGCTGTTCCTGATTCTCATCTGAGATAGAAATGTAGTGAAGTCCAGAGAGGATGTTACTTGTCCCAAATCAATTGTCTGGTAAGTCTAAGATTCAGGATAGACATCAGCAATATTGTGCTCCCAAACCATCTCTCCAGAAAGTGTCATACCGCAGTGATCAAAGCAGCAGCAGCCGCCTGGGAAGCACTGCCCCACCAGTTACACCCTTGAAACCCTTTTCATAGCCGTCAAATAATCCAGACGGGGAGAATGTCACTGGAAAGATCCTGCTAACCCAGGTGTGAGCTGATGACGGCAGCTGGATAGCTGAAGTGAGCCACAGCTCTTGTTCTCTGTGTGGCATTGCAGGAGGTGGGAGAGGACTGGTGCATTGGACACCACATATCCACACTGGGCCAGCTCAGCTCCGTACTGTACTGGGGTCTACACTGACTCTGGTACAGCAGGAACCCTGTGCGCCACATGTGCCTGCTGCAGAGCTCTGCCTTGTTGGAAACACACTTTTGTTTATAGTCAGTGATGCTGCTCTCAAGTTTTAGCAGCTTGTCACTTCAGATGCTTCCACACTGTTCTGAGGACCTTTCAACTTTAGAGTCCTAATGGACTTAAGCAATTACATCAGTAAACCCAGATCTGTTTCCTGAGTCCTGTGGTCACACGTGTGGCTAATGAAGAAGTCATCGTGGTGTATTTCAAATATTTATCTTTGAAACAACCTCAGAAATAATTTAGAAAAATTCTTTTTTGAAACCTAACATTTTTTTCTTACAGTACAAAGATTCTGAAAGATGATCATCAGCTCTATCTCAATTTAATATACTATGCTTTATTGCCACTAAGGAATGGCATAGTTAGACAGACATGTGCATTTTGCAAAATTCTACAAAACTAGAAAATGAGAAATGTAAAACACATTAATCTTGAAAACTTACACTTGGTTAATGGATGTTTAATAAAAATAAAATCATACCTAAGAGACTGAACCTATTTCTAGCCACTACGATATAATATTTCTGGCTATCAAATCTAAGTCACCTTAAAAACAGTGATATGAATTTTGTGAATAATGTATTTCAAATCCATTTTATTTAAAAAATGCAATTAACTTGCTCCAAAATCATGCCATAAGCATTTTATGTGTCAAAGACTTGTAGGAGTAAGTGGGATCAGGTCAATGTAGAAGCTAAGATGAATGATCCTGTTAGAGTTTGGATCTAAGGCATTCCCTAAGGTCTGTGTACTTAGAGGCTGCATCCCCAATGCAACAATGTCCAGAAGTGGGCCTGTTAGGCAAAGATTGGATCAGTGGATTAATCCACTGATGAGTTAATAATTTGAATGACCTAGTTGGAGGAAGGTGGTTACTGGGGCATACCCTTGGTTTATCATCCTTTCACTTCTTTCTCTGTGTCCCTCTCTGGTTCCCAGTATGAGCTGAGAAGCTTTCCTTCTCCATGCCTTTCCGCCATGATGCACTAACTGATCTCAGAACAAAGCAGCAGAGCATCTGACCATAGACTGAAGCTTCTGAAACTGGGAGCCAGCGTAGGTCTTTCCTCCTCTCGGTGGGTTTTTATCAGGAATCTTGTCCACAGCAGTGAAAAGCTGACTAACGCAGATTCAAAAACTATTTGGGTATGGGGAAAGGAAAAAAGAGTGGTTTATTCCTATTTTGCTTTTCTGGTTGGGCTGTATGTCTCTTTGGAAAACAAAACACTTGGTCAGAGGGAGTTTTGTTTGTACGGATTTTCCATGCAACAGAAATTATGAATATTTGCACTTCTTAAGAAAAATGAAATCAAACAACTGATCATTAAAAATTATGAGAATACTTGTGTTTAGAATAAGAAAAGTTGTTTAGAAACATTTATTGAGGATTAGGTAGGTATTATTTGCAATAAGAACAAAAATTCTGATTTGGATGAATAAATTATATCAATTTCCTCAGAGAGTCCTTTCCCAAGTGCAATAAATATGATAACTATTCATTTGTACTGGTCTAGGATTTTTTTAAAAATCCCAAACCTCTTTAGAACACATTTAAATAGCTTCAGACATGTGGTAATTAAAACTGAATTTTCCACAAAGACAAATTCTTCTTCAGTTTTTGACATATAAGTACTCATTAAGATATAATGAGTTGACTATGCAAAAGCCCATGATTACTAATGTTACCTTCTCTGCACTCATCTCAGATATCTTTATTTGACTGGTTAAGTAAGGATGTGGATGTAAGGATATATTTTCTTATTATCATTTCATGGGAGCAATATTAATTTATGTTTCTTACCTATTTTTCTTATTTTTTATCTTATCTTCCATAGTTTAATTAGATTTAACTTAGGGGAATTTATATTTTGCTTTATATATACAGAATCCTCAAATTCCAGTTCAAAATCATAAACTGCAACTGGACACAATTTTCATGCTCTTCTTTCATTATTTATTTATTTTTTTATTATTGTGATAAGAACATAACCTTAATTTGGCATTGTCAATTTTAAAAATTATAAATACAATGAGAAGTTAAAAATTAAGTGTAAGGTACATTGCTGTGAGCTATAGGTACAGCATTGTGCAGTGGATCTCTAGAACTGATTCACGTCATAAAGCACAACTCTGCATCTTGAACAGCATTCCCAGTTTCCCCATCCCACCAGCTCCTGGCAGTCACCCCTCTACTCTCTACTTCTATGAGTCTCATGACTTTTACATAAGTATTGGTCCTTCTGTGACTGCCTTGTTCCAGGTGGCGTACTGTTCTGAAGGTTCATTTACGTTGTCACAAAAGTCAGGATCCTTCTCTTCTAAGGCTGAGCAATATTTCCTTGCAGGTATGGCTCATTTTCCTTATTACCCCTTCATGTAGCTGATTTCCATATGTTGACTATTGTGAATAATTCTGTTACGGTTTGAATGTAAGGTGTCCCTTCAAAACTTGCGTGTGACAATTCAAGAGGGTGCAGATGAAATGACTGGGCTATAAAAGCGGGGGTGTGATTTTGGGATATATGTTCTGTATCTGGTGTGAAGTTTCTCTCTCTACTCTGCTCCCTGATGTGATGCCTTAAGCTCTGCTCCCTGGAGCCAGGCCTGCCGCCATAATGTTCACCTCACCTTGAGCTCCAAGGCACAGAGCCAGCCTTCCATGAACTAAGGCTTCCAAAACCGTGAGGCCCCCAGATAAACTTTTCCTCCTAAAATTGCTCTTGTCAAGGTAATGAAATAGCTGACTACAACACTCTGCGATGAACATGGTGGTGCAAATACCTCTTCCAGGACTTGAGTTCTGTTCTTTTGGATAAATACTCAGAAGTGGGGTTGCTGGGCTATGTGGAATTTGTCTTCCGTTTTCTGAGGAAACATCACCATTTTCCACAGTGCATCACTGTTTTACATTTCCACTGAGGTGTAACAAGTTCCAGTTTCTTTACCTTGTTTCTAACACTTATGTATTTAAATAATAGTCATCCTAAGAGATGAAAGAAGATTTTTCATTGTGATTTTCATCTACATTTCCCTGATGATGTGGACCATCTTTTCGTATATGTGCAAGTCATTTGTATGCCTTTTTTGGATAAAAAATTTCCTAATCAAATCCATTGCAAATTTTTATTATTGTTTTAAGATTTGTAGGAAATTCTTATGTATTTTGGATATTAACCTCTTAGCAGGTATATTGTTTAGAAGAAGTTCCTAGCTCTAAGGGAAGGAAAATAACTCACAAACCTTTTGAACATTTTTAACTATTTATAAGCAGGTGCCTTCCTCTTTATAAGAATGATTTAATTTACTCATAGATTTGGTATTTTTAGTGGACCATGAAAGCTGGTACTTTCAGTCTGACAGACACTATGGGGTTCAAACATGTATAAGACAGAGGTAGTCATCTAAACTGCATTTCTTCTCTACCTACAAACCTGCTTTGATGGTTTATCAGGTAATCAGCAATTAAAAGTAGATTCAACTCAGTAGAAATCGTTAAACTGGTGTATTTGTGTAATACACATGCTCACAGACACACATGCACAAATTCTTTTGGTTTTTGTTTCAGTTTGATAATTAGTTTTGTACCCGGGGTATTTTACCACAGAGCTACATCCCTGGGTTTTTTATCCTATTTGACAGAGGTTCTGTCTAATGTGCTGATGCTGGCCTTGAACTTGCTAGCATCCTGCCTCAGCCTCCCGAGTTTCTGGGATTACAGGTTACAGATCATTTTGAGTTATACACCTTGAGAAAGCATTGTTGTATGCAATCCTTTTGGTCATGCAGAGGAGCTGATCAACCATTCTTTCTTTTAAAGCACAGAAAAGAAACTAATCAGTGAAAAAATGTAGGGGATTTCTTGAGAGTAATGCACTACACTAAACGGTGCATCCAGGTCCAAACTCAAGCTTCCTGAGGTCCAGTAGAGCTTTGCTTCATGTTGTGGGACATTTCTGATCCAGCAGTGCACTCTCTTCCTGAGCATCCCCAGATGGAAGTGAGACTCCAGAAAGCAGTGGTGAGTGTTGATGGAGTAAGATCGTCCCTGGTGGGCCGCAGGATGGAGTCTGGTTTGGTAATGAGAAATGTGACCAGTAGAACAGCTTTTACATAGGTCGCTGCTTGGTCACACAGACACAGAGGAATGGATCAAACACATCCAGTTGAGCAGATAAGCAAAAGAAAGCACACTGGGGGGCTAGTTTCTTCTGAGTTCTCACTCGTTTTGCCTCCACCAGGACACACCATTCTTCTATTGTATTTTTGATGGACTTCCCCTGGGGTTGAATCTGTTGAATTTGTTTCCTTTGACTTAATAACCATTTCTTCCTCTTTATGGGTGATTCTCCTTTTTTATTCCTTTTATCTTCTTAACAACTTTCTGATGTATTTACTTCCATTCAAAAACACTGAAGAGAAAAAGAAATATGACTGTTGATTGGGACTAAATCACCACTCCTGGCCTAAACATTTATTTTTGCTGGGTTGGAAATCAACCAAAGGATTACATCATATTTCAATATTGATTTAGTGCTTTTATTTGCAGGATAAAGTTAAGATCCATGAATTAGAAGTAAAAAATATGTTAGCCCCTCATGAAAATGAAAATCATGTTTGCTTGACATTCATTAAAGTTATATATATATATATATATATATATATATATATATATATATATATTATTTTAAGGGAAAGCATCATGGATAGTTCTATAAGATAAAATGACACCTGACCTAAATATATTTGTAAAATAAATGTAATGAGCAGAAAAATTCACTAACAATAAATGACCACTGAGATTTACAGGAAGAAATTCACCCTAAGTAAAGGTAAGTTAAGTTTTCAGTAAGATTATTAAATATTTTATTATAGTTTTTTTCAAATCCAAGTTTATAGATTTTTATAACTGTCAAGAAAGATAAAGGTTCAAACAAAAAAATGATAAAGAGATCCTAAGGATATAGCTCAGTGGTAGAGAGCTTGCCTAGCATGTGTGAGGCCCTGGGTTCAATCCCTGGTACTGCTACACACAAAAATTATGGTAAAGAGATAAGTGGTCAATATTTGTGGTGTATTTTTAAAAATAAGAATATAAAATTATATGAATTATGACAAAATATTAAAAATATTAAAATAAGCAAGAAATATGGGCAGACAAGAAAGTCAGAGAAATGCAAATGAACACAAAGAATAAATTTTGAAGTAAAATATTTTCAGTGATAAAATTAAGAAAAAATTTAAAATTATTATTTAAGTAAATTATTATACATTAGTTTATTCTGTAAATATTAGTCACAGTGTGATGGCTATGAACCCGGTACATCCTCAAAAGAGAATATCATATATCCAATAATAACGCTATTTCTAAAGAACTATTAGGAATATAGAGGAATAACCACAGAGGAATTATAAATAAAATAATCTGTCATACTTTTTTGAATTTTCTCTTTGTAATTATCTTCATACAATGCTTCACATGCATTTTCTTAAAACCTCAAATATGTGGCTAAAATTTTTCTTATTTTCATTTCATTGGTATCTAGGATTGAACCCAGGGGTGCTTAACCTCTGAACCAAATCTCCAACCCTTTTGATATTTAATTTTGAGACAGGGTCTGTCTCACTAAGTTGCTTAGGTCCTCATAAGTGGCTGAGCCTGAATTGGAATTTGCGATCCTCCTGCTTCAGCCTCCCATGCCACTGGGTTTACGAATGTGCACCACCATGTCCAGTTGTGGCTTAAACTTATGGAGCAATTTTCCTGGGGTCCTATAGGCAAAAAGTGATGAATGAGGAGTAAAACTTGTATTTGTCAACTTGAAAGAACAAAATTTTAACAAAGGCAACACTTCCATATATCCAAGTACAGTGATGGATAATTTTTACTTTTCAAATTCTACTTTGCTGTAGTAAATATGAACTGATGCTATTATCATCATGGATTTAAAAAAATACCAGTGAAAAGCTGAATGATCGTGAGTCACAGAGCAGAAAATGATGGATGTCCACCAGGAGGTCTGTTTGTCCATCTGTTGCTTGGAGATTACTCTGAATTCAGACCCTGGAGAAGAGAACTTCCAAGGTCCCCAGAACTCACGGAGGGTCCATGCCAAGGACCTCATCTCCCAGACTTGTGTAGGAAGGAGAAGCCGACATGCAGCAGAGAGTTCAGTTGAAACCACAGGTTTTTGCATCACCAGCGCCTGGCAGCAGGCAAGACATGAAAGTGGACTTCCCTCCACCCCCTCACTTTAGGGACTTCTGCCTTAGCTACCTGAGATTTTCTGGACTGTGCTACAATTCTTGAACTTGTGCTGTGAGTGGTAGATAGGACAGGAGAGCAGGCAGGTGTGGCAGCATTTGTTAAGCAATGATGTTTTCAGGAACTGTGTGTCTGTACCTTTCAGAAGCATCATCTCCTGGAGCCATGGCCAAGGTCCTAGATACAGAGGTCCTAATAAACACATTCTGGGTCTGGATGAGTCATCTCTGGTGCTTGATGAATGGTACACATTGCCATGGCTATGACTACACACCCCATCCATTTGTCCTGAAATCCACCTGCTCTATGTGAACTCTGCCTTTTACCTCCCCTCATTCTACCAGAAAAATAGCCTTTGCTACCTCTATGACCAGTTCTAACATGTTCTGGCCACACACACACGCACACAAATGATACTGTAATATTTGATAACATATTTCCTCCATATAATAAATTTCTTAAACTCTATTCCTCCAAAAGTTACTTTTATTCATATTTAAAATGATTGTCCACAATGCTCAGGATCTAGGTTCTTGCTGTTCAACATGTGGTCTGGGGACCAGTACTGTGACCATCAGCTGGGGTTGAGGGAAACACAGATGAAAGATAAGCAGCTCCCCAGTGATGTTCATTCCTGTTAAAATTAAAGCAGTTCCTAATTATTTTTTTTAATTTTTTATTTTATTAGAAGTATATAGAGATATAATTGAGGGGGAAACATTATCAAACCAACTGTAATCAATGTATATATACTTTGTTATCCAGGGGTAATGCCAAAACATGGATGACCACCTTGGGTTTTACCTGTTGTAGTTATTTTAATGCAATTCAACTAACTTATAGTTGGCATTCACATGTGGTGTGTGATGTAGACCTGTAAGAGTAACATGGAGAGCGGTGGCTCAGCGGCTCCAGCGCTTACCAGCCATGCGCGAAGACATATGCTCAAACCCTAGCACCACATGCACAACCAAGTGTTAGAGAGGGAAACAAAGACCAGATGAAAAACGAAATAAAATGGATTCTTTCTCTCTCTCTCTTTCTCTCTCCCTCACACACACACACACACACTGTCCCTCTCTCTCTCTCTTTTTTTTTTAAAGACTAACAGTGTTGGTGATGAGGTAATAGCTGACCCTGGTTTCCATGGTAACTATTTTACGAGCTTCACATCATGCCATCCAATGGAAAAGTCCCATGCTACAAAGGAGTGAGTTGGATCTTGAGAAAGTTGGGACAATTGTAAGTGGCAGTGTTGAATTTTAGACTTATACCTGTCTCCTTCTAGGGACATCTCCGAGCCACTTTGTTTCATGGCCTCCCTTCAAGCTTTGTAAGACCCAGCCATGAAAGGAAGTACGGCCAAGCTGGTATTTCACTGAAGGCTGTGGGAAGAGCCCTTGGAAGGCCCAGGTTGCTGTGATCTCATTCCAAATGAAATGAGACTGGAGACTGAGGACAGGTTTCATGCAGTTGATTTCTTACTTGGATGGTGTACGAGAGGGTGCCTCAGAGTGACAGTCCTGTGACTGAAGACAGACAGGTGGACTCTCCAGGAGGGCTTATCAAATCATAGTCCAAACAGCCTCCAGAGTCAGCCATGAGTGCACCTGCGAGAAACATTAAGAAATTACAAAAGAAAAATGAAATGAATGTCTGGGCCCCGCATTCTCTAGATTTCCATCTAGCTGCTCCAAAACTGTCAAATGCAGAAGCCCGATACTCGGCCTCTTTAGGAAAGCAGTTTGAAGTCTAGGACATGCTACATGCTTCGACTAAGTGAATCAGAAGAGTGGATTTCACTGGGCCTACGTGGAGAAGCAGGCATGCAGAGTAAGCCTGTTGGACAATGCTGGGTGGATCCCAGAGTTCACTGCTGTGGACAATTTCAGCACATTAACCAATTCAAGGAGCCAAATTCCTCATCCTGCGCTTGAATGCCAACCCCAGGCAACACACTGCAGAATATGGAGCTGGGTGCACTCCTGGCCTATTGGGATCAAACACACTTTTAGAATGAAAGCATAGTGCCTCTGAGAGATTTTGCCTCACTGAAAAAGTGCCAGAGCTCTGGGCTTTGATCGCATGTAGCCAGCCGAAGCCCCAAAACACAACTGATCATAGAATCCTCTTGAACAAAACTCTCCTGTGTTTCAGCCCTGCCTACAGAATAAAATAAATAAAAAATCAGGGTCCAAAGCTCTAAGGGAGCAGCACATCCATCAGCAGGCCCTGTTCACCCTCCCTTTAGGCATTCGAGGTGGTGACCATGTTTCATCTTCTCCTAGGGAGCTAGCCATTTGGTGAAAACCTATCCCAACTGCCCCACTGCTCCCCCGCCAAAGGCACACACTGCTCTTTCTCTCTTTTTCTTATGGAACATGTTCAATAGATACCAAAATGGATGGAAAACATCAACAACAAAAATGTTCCCATCAACCGCCCTCAACAATGAAAATTTAGTGGCTATTTTAATCAGGGTTTTTCACTGCTGTGACTAAAAATCAAACAACAATGATGACCTGGCAAGAACCAATTCAGAGAAGAGTATCTGCGATTCACAGTTTCAGAGTTCTCAGTTCAGACAGCAGGCGCCATTCCTCGGGGCTGGAGGTGAGGGAGAACATCAGGGTGGAAGAGTGTGGTAGAGGAAGGTGGCTCAGCGAATTGACAAGGAAGCAGAGACTTCACTCCCACATGCAAATATACACCCTAAATGCACATCCCCAGTGGCCCACCTTCTCCAGCCACCTGCCTTCAGTTACCACCCAGCTAATCCCAATCATTTCACCTTCTTACATTGCCTTTCATATTAGAATTCTTTGGTGTCACCTCACATCCAAAATGTAACAATAGCCAATGTTATCTTATTGATACCCACACTCATCTCCTGCCTTTGTACTTCCTTTTGAATTAAATCATAGAATTGTATTACTTCATCCAAAATAACCTTCTATATATTTTTTAAAAGAGAGAAGGACACAGAAACAGAGAGAGATAGAGAAAGAGAATAAATTTTTTACAGAGTTTTTCACATGGCTTTCATTGATCTGACACTTAGTTGTGTACATGGGTGCTGGGGTTTCAACCAGTGTACTTGCACATGCCAGTCAAGTGCAGTAACCACCAAGCCACCACTCCAGCCCAGAGCTCTTTCTTTTTAAATGTTGCTACAATGAAATCTCAAAAACAATCCTATATTCAGGCTGTGTTTACACTTTTTAAAAATGACATATATGTGTGTGTGTTTGTGTATGTGTGTAATTTGTGTATATCCATGGGTCTGAATGTATGTGTCTTTCCAAATTTTGTATGTTGAAACCTAGTCTGAATCTAACTCCCAGTGTGTTGGTTGTAAGTGGGGGGCTCCTCTGGGAAATGACCAGATTATGAGGGCAGCACCAGCACAAGTGAGATTAGTGCCTTCTTAACAGCCTTGGCTAACTGTGTAAATATACATTGGTTCTTGATTGTTTGAAAATTATTTCCCTTCAATTGTAAGTCCTTATTCAACTAATAAAAAAAAATCTCACTCAGAGGTAGACACCTGCCCTCTCACTTATAATGTGGAACTAACTAGAAAGGCTGTTCAATATATGCTATCTCAGCAGATTTCATCCTCTCAAAATTGCAGGCAAGGAAACCCAAGGCTCATGGAATTTAAATTACATGAATCCACAGTGAAAAAGCTCTGATTCAAACTTGGGGAAGTTCGAAAGCAAAGATCGGCATATTCCTCCATACAAGAAATTGGCAGATACTCTGCTAATTGCTGACGAATGTATGTCAAGGTCTAAACAGCATCTCTGTGCATGCCAGGCAAGTGCTGAATCCCCTGAGCCAAAGCTCCAGGTCCTACAATGATCATCTGTAGGCTGGAGAAGTGATGGAACCAGCAGCTATTCAGTTTAAGAAGCTGGAGTCTCAGAGCAAGAGAGACCAGTGATACAGCCTTAGTGTAGGACCAAATGCCTGGAACCTCCCTGGAGAATCACTGGGCAGAGTCTACTCTGGAAGCCTGAAGTTGCTGGAGTCTGAGATCCTCAGGTGATTTTAGCAGCAATCAAAGGATCCACTCAAGAAGACTCAAGCTCATGTCTGCTGCTGCTTCTTCATTCCTCCACCATTTCAATCCATCCAGGCCCCCAACCTTTGTATTATACTGCCCTCATTTAGTGTTGTCCCACATACCAATCATTCCTTCAAACACCTCATTGACATACCCAGAAGCCTCTTAATCTTAAGCATCACGTAATCCAATCCGGCTGGCCTTTCAGTTTAACCCCCACATCTATCACATGCAGTCAGGTGTGGTATTTGCCACTTTGGGTACTACATTGGGATTTATAAACATTTGGATTTTGAAGCGTTTTATATTTTATATTAGAGATGCTCAACCCATACGTGAAATTTGTAGGGAATTACTAGATCTTAGTGTTTTTGATCTCGCAAGAAGCTGGAGATCCCCTGTTTTTATCCCGTTGTCATTGTGGGCTTTCTTTTATTTTTGCCATATTATTTTCCAGCAAGGTACTACACAAATACAAGAAATGCTCAGATGCTCCAGGTGAATCTGCTGTACACATTTGCATACATATAGAATGAGGCTTGCATAGCGCCTCTGTGCACCCAGACCAGACACACCACACTTGCTTACCCTTGAAATCTCCTTTACTCATATTCCCAGATAATACTTAACCACACTGAGGTAATTACTATCCTGACTTCCATCAGATTAGTTTTCTTTTCTTTCCACTTCATATAAATGGAATCATAAATTTGTGCTCCTTTATGTCTGGTTTTGGCTCAATGTTCTGTTTGCAGAATTATCCATGCTGATTTGAGTAGTGTCAGTTTCTCCTTTGTGCCTGTGCCAGCTGTTTCTCTCACTACAAGAGTAGATCACAATTTACTCACCCATTCCACCTTTGATGTATTCCCCGGCTCCCATTTTGGGCTATTATAAATAAGGCTGCTTTGGACAAACCTTTGGGTAGCATATGCATTCATAGCTCTTGGGTGTATATCTAGAAGTGCAGTTGCTGCACCAGAGGGTAGATATATGCTTGGATTCAGTGCTTACTGCCACTTTCCCCAACTGACTGCAACAAATTACACTCTCTTCCCTGATGCTCGAGAGTCCCAGGGGCTCCAAGGCATGGAGGGCATGGGATTTGCAACCTATTCCTTTGTATCATTCATCATGCATGCCATATGCTCTACTTAGCAGGTGCTCACTAAATATTTGTTGAAGAGCTCATCCGATTCCCCTAAATATTGTGAGGAAAGCATTTGACCCACTGGGGAGATGAGCTCTGGAGCCTTCCAGTGGTGCTGCAGGAGCACCACCAGCAGGCAGCCTGAGGAACTGCAGTAGATGGCGCGGGACATGCTGCTCCACCTTGTCTTGAGAATGTCTCTACCTAATAAATCCTCATTTTCCAGGATGAATCGCTTCGTGAATAATTAAACTGATCAAAACCAGAACCAGATAAATGGCATGCTCTGCAACTGGACTCTGTCACAAATGCACAGTGCCCTGGGGCAGCTGTCTTCTGAGGACCTGCCCTGCTCCTGGATTCCTAGGTCTTATTCCTTCCGCAGGAGACAATAGTGCCCTGGAATGCAGGATCCCACATCTCCCCAGACACAATCCCCAGTCCAAACTGTCCTTGGACTGAGAAGGCAGTGAGGAGGGAGGGGTGGAAAAGGACCTAGAGTAAAAATAATAAAAGTTAATGAGGTCTGAACACTGCCTATGTACTGGGTGAACCTGCAAGGGTTTTGAAAGTTATAAGTCTCTATGCTTTCATTTGTAAATTAAGGATAACAATGTTTACCTTGTACTGTTTTTGTGCAAAGTACATGCAAAATTTTAAAGTAGATGCCTGGCTAGTAGAAACGAGGGCAATGACACAACGTGCAAATGATAAGTGTCACCCACTGGCTACTTTTAAAATGTGCCAGGGATCCTGCTAAGCACTTTTCAACCTTGTCCCATTTCGTCCTTTTGAAAGAACACAAAGTAGCAAGGAAGGGATAAGTATTAACTGAACTTCAAGCCATCTCCCAAAAGGATGTGAACAGTTTGACTGTGCCCCTTCCATCAAGTACCTTGATAAAATATCTTAATCTCTTCTGTCTCTTTTGAATCCACCAAATGATATTGTTGGACTGACACTGCAACCATTATGAAATTATATTAATTATATTACCTAACACCAACCCCCCACAAAATATAGACAAGTGCACAAATATTACTTACCAATTAGTTTGATAAACAGTTCTTGTCTTCAAGAGGATGATGCTGATGATAATGGTAGCAACAACAACAGTCACAACATAAAATTAGAACTCCAGGAGAAAGTGGCATTGAATGGATTTGGGCTCTGATGGCTGAATAGGTGGATGCATGCAAAAAATAACCATTTGTTTAAGTGCTCAGAAATAAGAAAATACACAGCTTATTTTGATAAATTACGTAATTAGGGAACATAATATGGCAATAAGATGGAAGTGTCAAAAATGTAGTTTGGAAGAGAGGTTGAAGCTTAATGGGAATCCGATGATGATCACAAAGCAAAATAATAATAATAATAATAACAACAATAAAGCACTGATACTAGACCCCACCTTTCCTGGGTGGCCTATTCCCTGTGGAAGTCCAATATTGATGTATGGTCCATTGAGGTGGCCCACCTGATTTGTGCGGGGCCAGGATTGGTGCAGTGTTTAGATGACTTTAATTCTCTGCACACTGTTAGCATGGAATATTGCTCCCTCTGACATTATTATGAGCCATGAAGTTCTCAGATTTTACTGCTTCAAGTGAATCAAGCCATTTTCCAAAATGAATTATGGATCATAAACCCTGGGGTGGCTATAGTGTGGCATTTTTGTGAAATCCATATTCAGGGTGGACATTTATGGAGCACATAACTATTATGAAGTGTTAGCTGCAAAGGAAGTTTGGCTCCTGTTGGTCTCAGCAGCATATTAGTTTAACATGTTCATGGCTGAGAGGTAGATCCTAGTCTTCCTCTCTAAAATGTCATATAAATAGGGACTAGAGTGTTAATCACTACTCCAGGATATGATCAGATTCAGATCAAGACCCAGACCCAGTCGAGGCTGTTTGTGTTATCTCTGAGCTGAAAATCCCTCAGTAGATACCAAATTACATGGGTTTCCTGAAGATAAAACATATAAGCTAAGTAAAATGACTTTATTCTCACCAACTTTTTCCGCCGACACCACTCTCTATCCAGGAGTCTCCCTTCATCTAGCCAAGGATCCTCCTGCCTTGCTTGTCTGCGAAGCCAAGAGAAAGAAAAAGACAGAGAGATGGGGAGATAGAAAGATGGGGAAATTCAGAAGGGTACAGAATGAAAGAGGGGGAGAAGAAGGAGGAGGAGAGAGAAGGAGGAGGGAGGGAGGAAGAGTTGGGGAGGGAGGAGAGGGAGGAGGAATAGGAGTGGGAGGAAGGGAGGAAGAGTGGAAGGAGAAGGGGAGGAGTGGGAGGAGGAGGAGGAAGGGAGAGAGGAGGAGGGGAGAGAGGGAGAGAAGGGGGACTCAGGCTGTCAATTATTATGCCAGTCACTCAACACATAGTTCAAAACATTCATCCTCTATCCAACACGAGTTCACTGGGCATCTCCTGCCATCTCTCTATCTGCCCAAATGGTTTTCAGCCACAGTGCCCTCATCTCCCCACATAGGCTATCCTGTTTTTGTTTGTTTCTGTGTAAACTTTCATCCATTAAGGTTGTGGTATGAAAGTACTGTGCTTCATCTCTGTTTCTCTATGTTGACTCTTCTGGGACAGTTTCCCCTCTTATCAGTCATAATAAGTGCTCTACCCTGTATAGAATTCTCTTCAAGCTGCCTTTACACATCTGCATTTCTGTGCGCCTTGGCTTAGCTCTGTCTGTGCCCATTTTAGACTATCAGCTCATAAAGGCAGGGGTCACATTTGCTCCATTCATCTGATCTCCCAGAGCACTGGCCTGGTTCACTGTCCACCACCGTGCTCAGCCTGAGGGGTTCCTGCGCAATAGGCACCGTCCCAAGGGGCTTAGCAGAAAGCCTGGGTCGGAGGTGTTCAACACCCTGTGATTGGAGCAAAGCCAGAGAGCAGTTGAGGCCTGAGGGAGCCCAGGAGAGCCACCACGGCCACCTTCTGAGATGTCAGGGCTGCTTTCTCACAGGCAGAACGTGAGAGACCGGCCCAGGAAAACGAAGTGAAGAACAGGCAAAGAACAGAAGCAAGAGAAGAGAGCAGGAGTAACGTGCGAGGATGCAGATAAATCCAGGGGTGAAGCTTGTGGCAAGCTGCAACAGTCAGGATGATTGGCACCGAGTGGCTTGATCCACATTTCACTCATGTTTCATAGGGATCAGAAATGGAGGCGTGGAGTAGACCCTGGTGCTCACTGTGTCCCCACCCTGAGCCAGGGTCTTCATGCTTTCAAATCTGCTTCTCTCCATACAATCCTCCAGGGTGGTTACTGTCCTTACGGTACAATGCGGACACAGAGACTCTGAGCTGTGCACACATGCTCAGCATGGAAGAGGCACCTGTGGTTGCTGCCCAGGTCCCTACCCTTCCATCAGGCCACAGGCTTTTCCAGGAAATGGTTGACCATACGCACATCTACACAAGCCTTGGGGTTTCTGTAATCCATCCTCATCCTCAACACCACTCTCTGCATTGGAACTTGACCTCACAAACCAGGGGAAGCCGGCTTCTTAGATGTACAAAAACAGCCTTTCTTCTCCATGGAACATAGGAAGAAATTCAAAGGAAAAATATCTAATTTTTATATAATGAAATTTTGGTCTGACTCTGAGGAATATTGAATCAATCATTTGCTGCCCAAACAGTCCTACGAAGTAGAAGAAGACAAAAATGTGGACAGGGGAATTTTTAAAACAATCAAGAAGTAGACACTTATCTGAATTCAAGTTGTTCATGGGGCAAATGTGGATGTTGATGCCTACCTTGTGCTATAGTGTGCATCTTGAATGTTCTACAAGGTCCTGGTGTTAAAGGTTTGGTGCTTTTGGGAGGTGGTGGAAACTATGAGAGGTGGGGCCTCCTGGGAGGTCCTAAAGCCATTGGAGGGACCATGCGACCCCAGCCCCTTCCTCTTTCTGTTCTTGCTTCTGGATGGTGATGGAAGTGTTTCCTCTCCACCATGCACTCTGGCCTCTATTTGCTGCCTTGTGGTAGACTCAAAGAAACAAGACCAACCAGTCAGAACTGAATCAAACTAAAACCTCTGATCTCAGGCATTTTTTCATTGTGATGGAAAGCTGATTAACACATAAATTTGTGGACACCAAATATGCTAAGATATGTGAAATCTAGCATATCATATAGATGAAAAACTCATCAAATCATAAAATCTCTGATTATAAAGATTAATATCCAAATTTTTATCCTAATGGTCCTTAAACTGGGAACTTGCCTACTTCTAGAGAATTTTCTGCACAATTATGAGGAAAACTTAATTCTTTACAAATGTCACAACTGCTCTTAAAATGCTTCCTATCCCTTCCTACCGTGACTGTTATACCCCCAGGTGAGGCAAGTGGATTTCCTGTTGCTTTTGCAATTTCATGCAAATATCGAAACCTATGCATGAAGGGATATGAAAGTCTTATATACTGTACTACTCCATAATTGAGGCTTCTTACAGCCTCAGTGGCTTTAAATGTAAGTTTCCATGATGGTATTAGCAAGTCCATGATTTACTCTCCCCTAATCCCCACTGTAAATAACACCACTTCCATGGTAATGGTAGGTGAGTCAACCCCCCCCAAAGGTGTACATGCTAATCTCCAGAACATTTTTAGTTACTTGTCAAAAGGGACTTTACAGATGTGGGTAAATTTGTAATTATGAGATGCAAAGTTTGCCTTATATGTTATGAGTAGCTCCAATACAGTCAAAGGGGTCTTTCTAAGAGTGAATCGGGGTGTCAAGATCAAAGAAGGGGAGGAGATGATGGGAGTGGGACCAGGAGAGAGGGCGAGACTCAAAGTTGCTCTACTGCTATCTTTGAAGATGGAGGAAAGGATCAGGAACCGGGCCATGAAAGCAGCCTCCAGACCCAGGAGCAGGCAAGAGAGCAGGTTTTCCTCTAGGATTCCAAAGGAGTGCAGTCCTGCTAATATGTCTTGCATATTTGGCCTCTTGAACTGTAAAACAATGATTGTGTATGGGTTTAGGTGCAGCATTTTGGACTATTAAAGACCATCAACAGAAAGTTTAAACGCACTTAAAAGTCACTACTCCCGTGCTGGGAAACCCTCCCTGCCGTCTCGGGAAGTGGTGTCCACCTTGTCTTCACGACCCACTGCACCATCAATAAATATTTTGCCTGTGGGTCTCTTTGCTTGCATTAGTTGTTTCTTCAAATACGTGTAGGTTTAAGGAGATCAGGCCTTGACAGTCTTATATTACCAGTGTCTGATGAATGCAATCCATTAGAAATTAGAAAAATTAAAATGTAGATATTCAGAAAATACATAGCGAATTAAACAAGGTTGTAGCTTTTCTGTTTTGTAATTCCAATTTTATGATGTTGTGTTGCTTGTTCTGCTCTCCCAATCCCCATGATCCCTCCAGTGGGGCTCTTCCCATTCCCGGACTGCCCTGGTACTGCAACGACTCTGTCTTACTCCTTGCTGATTGCTTCTCCTGTGCTGCCTGCACTATGTAAATCACTCCTAATGGACAGCACTTTGGCTTTGGAGGCAGGAAGCTCAATCCCACATTCCAATCCTGGATTCCTTTAGGAGGTGACCCCTGTGTGTCTGGTCATGTATTAAAGGCCAAAAAACCAATAATAAACAAAATCTGACTTCTTCTCAAATCTATTGTGAAGATTACATAAATAATCCTTTTTTGAAAATCAGACTGTTCTCTGATATAGCCAGTGTTGAATAAATTATAATCTTCAAAATTATTTAGATCAAATGTCACTTTGTTATTCATTTCTGTATATTTTTATTAATACATGGAATTGAATGTACTTGGAGAAACACAGGACTTGAGGTCAGTAGACCAGCGGTCAATTCCACTTGCTCAGTGTGGAATATAGACTGGGGTAGCCACTGGAACTTCTACTCCTCTACTATAAATCCACGAAGACAAAAATATTACTTCAAGAAACTCATAACATTGTACTATTTGTTCAGTTTCAAAGTACTGGCCACGTAGAGGTCTTGAAAGAGTTCACATTTGTGCACTGTGCTGACTTGTAGTTCCCAGGAACCCCCACAACACATTGAGGACTACTTGACCTATACAGATGGTATATTCTCAAGCTACACAAAATGTGCTTGGATGAGCATATAGACAGTGAAATGCTTACCCTGATTTAATAGTGCAAGCATCACCCTACACAGCCACTGTGCGTGGATGTATGTGTGTATGTGAATCTGTGTGTTTGTGTGTGTGTCTGTGTAAATCTGTGTGTGTGTGTGTGTGTTGGGGGAATAAATGCCTCCTCTCTTAGCAAATTCAAGTACACAATGCAACGTCGTCACCCCAGGTACCATATACACGCTGTATATCGATCCCCAGAATATATCCATTCTGTGGAACTGAAATTTCAGGTCCTTTGATCAATAACTCTCCATTTCTCTCTTACTCTCACTCTTAGCAACCAACATTCTACACTCTTCTTTTAGGCATTCAAATTTTTTAGTTTCCATATCTAAGTAAAATCATTCTGTATTGAACTCTTTGTCTCTGGATTATTTTATTAAGTATAATGTCCTCATTTATACATGTTGCGGCAAAAGATTTTGTTCTTTCTTAAGGATGAACAGTATTGTTTTGTAATGCATACCTATATATGATATATGTGCATATATAATATATAATGTATAATATGCATGTGTATGCAAGTGAAAATTTTCTTTATTTATGATAGACATCGATTCCATTTCCTGGTTGTTGTAGCATTGTGAAAATTCGAGTGCAGCTATCTTTTTGGGATACTGATTCTTTTTCCTAAGGATATCTATTCAGAAGTGGAATCGCTGGAACACGCTGTAGTTCTGTTTTTTATGAGGAACTTCCACACTGGTTTCCAAATTGCCTTTGCAGTTCACATTTCTACCTACTATGTGCAACGCCCTCTGTCTCCATACCCTCACCATCCCTTCCCATGTGTTTTTTGATAACAGCCATCCTAACAGCTTCCTAGGGATTAAACCTGTCCCCAAAAGGCAGGTGTTGGAAAGATCCACCCAATGCGGCAGTGTGGGAGGTAGGACCTAGTGGGAGCTGCTTAGGTACTGAGCGCTCATCCCTGTAAGCGAATTGACGGCTGTTACAAAAGGGTGTGAACCTCTGAATTCCAGCTCTCCTCTCCCCTCTGCCCCTCAGCATTGCTGCACCGTGGTGCACTGCACTTTTCAGGCTTCAGAACTGCAGAAGTAAATGCATTTTCTCCACAAATTGCCTAGCCTGTGGTGTTCTGTTGCAGCAACATAAAGTGGGCTGAGATTCAGTGAGGTGACATCTCCTTATGGTTTCGATTTGTATTTCCCTGATGGTTAGTGATACCGAAAGCTTTCTCATACACCTGTTGGCCATTTTTATGCCTTCTGAGAAATGTCTGTGCCCTTTACTTTTTTAAAATTTTAGCTGTATACTTTCTGAACCTTGAATTATATAATTTATATATGCTTTTGGATATTAACTCTTTATTAGATATATGGTTTGCAATGCTTTCCATCCTCTTTTATCAAAATCTACAGACCCTTCATGTTCTAGTGTAGACATAAAAAGCTACAGAGAAGCCCTGCAAATATCAAGTAGTTGGCAAATATATGTACTCCAAGAAAAGCCTCCCCTGGCTCCCTATATTCTTTGGGGCAGAGGGCTATCCATGATGAAAATACATAACGAGATTCCAATGTTGAGTATAAAAAATCTTCTTCATCCTATGGTGTTGGATTCTTCAGTGGTTTTTTTGTTCTCTTTCTTTCTTTCTTTCTTTCTTTATTTTTTTTGAGTGGAGAGTGTGATTAAAAACAAAATATTCTCTCAACCCAGAATACAGTCCACAAAAGTAGAAGAGAAATAATATATTTTGCTGTTGAATATTCATTGAATCAGAATAGGGCATGCATCTCATTCAATCAGCTAAAGATTGCAAGGCTAGAAGGAAACCTCCCCCTCTGGTACAGCCAAGGAGTCAAGAGTGCATTACATACCTGTCCTCAGATAAGCAATGGCTAGGAGACAGGAAGGGACACTTGACAGTGACTCCTGTCACATGTTCATACTGCATTCCCTGGTGATGTGGGGATGGGGTTGTTATCTAACTGCCTTTATTTAAAGGAATACATGAACTTCACACAACCTCCTGGAGCTAGGCAACACCCTCTGGATTTAGGCTCCTCCTGGCCCAACCACTGGGATGAATAGCATTGAGAAGAGATGGTTCCCAGGGCCCCAGGACAGACATTCCTGGGTTGCAAGATGGACAGAAGCTTATTTGCCCTTTGAAAAGATCCACGTGCAGACAGGAGCAGAGCAAGAACTTACATATTTTCTAAGCAAAGAATCTTTTGAAAGTGAAGGAGGAGGAAGTGTTCTATTTATTCACAAGAGGGAGGATGAAGAATGTTTTTCCTTTCTGTTTGCCCTTCCAAGTCTCACCTTGATTCTTCTTAGCTATCAGAAACCAAAACTTTCCTGAGCTTCACCTTCCATGAAGCACATGCATTGATTTAATAAGCTAATATGCGTATCACTCCGAGTAAGCCTGGCATAGAGGCCGAGCTGCAGAGAGTGCTTACAATCCCTCCAGGTCTACACTGGGTTCCCTTTTCCTTAGCTCTGCCCTCCGCCTCATTTCTTTACTCAGTGCCCATGGTTTTAATTTCATCCAGCTTAGCCTGCCTTTAGCTTTCCCTGATTGTTTTTATCTGGCTGCATTCACCTGTCCAGACCAGAGGAAGCATAGTCGGATTTGACAAGGGTCGAACATTCACTTATGTGAGTAATAAAAGACAAAGGGCAGGGGAGTTGAAAGTTTTCTTACAGTAGTGTGATTCTAAAGAAGGCTATGAAACATAACCTCTGAATACAGAGGGAAATAAGGACACCCTGTGTCTGAGGACACGGCGAACATATGGTATCTATTGGAAACAAATATGAGGGTCAAGTAGCTGTTGCTGTCACACTCGAACAGTGAGAAAATTAGAACTGAGGGGCTTTCATTTGGGGGGATAGAAATGACGAAGTTAGTGGTAATAACAGATGTGAAATGTGACTGCTGGTATGGGTTGCCCCCGTAAGGTGGAGAACAACTACCCCACAGGACATGTTGACATTTCAAAAGCAATAGCATGGGGATAACTGTTGATGGAGTTACCAAGATTACTACTGTGAATTATTAACAAAAATAGTGCTCAAGTAGGCAGGTGCGTAAATCCTCCAGGAATCGAAAATGTGCCTCCAGTGTCAAGTCATCCGTACCACTTGCAGCGAATAGATAAGTGAGGGGTCAAGAAGGCCAGTGAGGGGAACCATTTGACTTGTGCCTTTTGGGGGTGGGGTTTCCTGAATTGCTAATAGCAGGAGAGAAATCTCCTGTCTCTGCTGCAGTGTGGCCCTCAGCGGTGATCGAGAGTCGGCTTTTCCTCTTATTCATTTATTTATCAGAGCATAGTCATTACTCAGTGCTGTGGGTTTCATTGTGTGCTGTCTGTGTATGCATGTGACTTCTTTTGATTACTCCCATTGTCCACATGAGTTGTGAGGTTATGGATGGCACATCCCAGGGCACTCCAGGGAAAGGTCTGGAAAATGGGGCAGGTCTGGGAAATGGATGTAGAGGGGGATGTGCATCTATGTGCAGATGAAATGGTCAAATGGATGAGTGAACCAACACAGAACTGAAGCACATCTCAAAGTTCTTTCAAGAGTTAAGTGCCGACTTTTCACAAAGGTGACTTGCTACAATGACAGATAAGAAAGCTGGAGGCTCTTTTATTCTGTCTTCTCTTCATGCAGCATCTTGACTCAGGATTTAGCTGTTTCACCCGGGGCCTGGAAGAAGCTTTCTCCCAATTAAGTACCACATGCCAACTCTGAAGTGGAAATCTTCCTTTCATTGCCGAATGCATTCATCGCTCCCAATATCACCATAATGATAGCCCCCTCCCTGACCTTCTGCCTTTAAGCTTGGATTTAGAATCTCAATTGCTTTGGATAAAATTTAATGTGGCACAAAATATCATAGAAGAAAAATGACACTATAAAATGCACCTTTTGGTGGTGAGTCATTTTAGTACTGGGCAGTATTTCCTTGGAGACAGGTCATTAATGGCCTGCTGCACCCAAGCTGTTGTTCTGTTGATAGTTGCCCTGTAGGAAGATGTGGGCATGTTGTACAAAGAGTTTCCAGTTAAGTCCAGAGGGATTTGTCTTAAAGCCTTAAGCAGATTTAACAAAAATCGTTGGGTATGCACCAACTCCTGAGCTGAGCAGCAGGGCAGATTTAAGATAAATGAGACATGATTTCATCTTGTAGTCTAGCTGTGCAGATAGACTGCTTTAAGGATTATAATGGGGACAAGAGTAATAATAATAAAACAAATAACACCATCTATCCTTCATTGAATGCTCTCTATATGGCAGAGAACGTGCTAAGAGCTTCATATACCACATGTCAGTCAGTCACCCTAGCTCGGCATGATTGGTTTGCAATAGTTCTCATGGTACTCCAGGCACCCAGGCATCTACTTTTGGAAGGGGGGCACAATGACCCCTCACTTCTCACCTTTTTACTTAAGGTGGTAAATAGTTATGGAAGGGAATGTTTTGGTAAGAAACCCTCTGACCAGAGGTAGGACTCCGGATAGGATAAGGAGAGGTGAAAGAAGTCCTAGATCTATAGGATGTGTGTGTGTATGTGTGCACACATGTGGGTGTGTCTTAGCTGAAAGTGGATATAATAAATCTCCTGTGACTTCAGAGACAATATGAGGTACTGTTAGGTTGTCTTCATGGCTGCAGAGTAGAGGGTATATGGTATGCAAGAAGAGTCATTTGAAAAAATGTTTTAAAAGAAAGCCATATTTCATATTTCAATTTGCATATTATAGAGAAGCAACTCCTTTCAATATTTTTAAACATATATTGATGTAATGCACACTTTAAATAATAGAAGGGCAATTGTTTTAAATGTTTTGACTAACAACAGCATGAATAAATGGAAAGGGCATAGGTTAGTTATTTACTGGTGCTTTAAAAGCTACCACTGGGGCTAGAGCAATGGCTCAGCAGCTACTGCACTTACTGGCATGCACGAGTACCTGGGTCCAAACCCCAGCACCACACACACAAGGAAGTGTAGAGCAATGAAAGCCATGTAAAAAACTAAATAAAAATTGTTTCTGTCTTTCTCTTACTCTCACTGTTTTTCTCTCTTTAAAAAAATAAAAATGAAAAAATAAAAGCTACCACTAAGCTTAGCAGCTGAAGCAGCACACAGTCAGACTCTCATAGTTTCTGTGGGCTAAGACTTCAGACCTGGCTTAGCTGGGCCTCTGCTTTACCATCTTGCCCAGTTCTACCTTCAAAGCAGGGAGCAGGGCCTGGGTCTCACCCAATACTGTCATGGGGAACTTCTTCCAGGTCTATTTGACCAATCCTGTGATTCAGTTCCTTTCTAGTGCCTGGCCTGAGGGTCTCGGCTCCTTGCTAGCTGTGGACTCAAAGCCATCCTCCTTTCCTTCCCATGTAGACTCTTGGAAGTTCTATAGCACTGTAGTTTGATTTATCTCCTCTAATTTATTTATTAACGCTTCCATAGCACTTTCCACCATTTAATGTATTAACTCATTTACATATAAAAAATGTTCATTTTATTTCTTGTTCACTAGAATTTAAGCTACAAAGACGTAGTTTGTTTACCAACACATAGAAAATGCCTTCCTAGCAGGTATTTAATAAAAACACATTAAATTATACTTGTACAATACAAAAGGGAAAAAAATAGAAGGAACAGTGCTAAACCACAATCACTGGCTACCTCTCACTGATTAATAAAAATATTAAATTGTTTTCAAATTTTTTTAAAACAAATAAGTATGATTACTTTTAAATAGCAACATAACATATTAAAGAAAGCAAATCAAAATAAATTAGATGGTTTTTGGTTTCATTGCATGTGTCTGGAGTTGGAAATGTCCACCTTAATGAGAATAAATACAGAGAGAGTTTTGAGTTCATTAACGTTCCATTTTAGCTTGACAGAAAGAGCTGCAGATGGGGCATCATCTAAAAAAACAAGAAAAGAAAAAAGAAAACAAATACATGAAGGAGACCATTGCGCGACTCACACTCTCACACTTGCTGATGTGAAATTGAGGATGGAGGAGAACGGAGCACGGAGAGAAAACAAATCTTTCAGCAATCTGAAATCAATGTTTGGAGCGTCTCAAAGTTTACCAAAGAATATGCAAAAATGCTTTCCACACAGATTCTACACAGATTGATTCAGTATTTATTAAAAACCATTAAACGATTTTTTGTCCTAGGATGGGATGGGTAAGCTCCCTGGAGAAAAGAGGGACACAGGCAACCGCAGTGACCCTTGCTTTGAAGGTTTCAGTGTGAGACCAGAGACCTGCAGCAGTGACTCTGGGCCACTCTCAGCACTGATAAGATGACACTAGGTCTGTCTTTCCATCCTGAGCCCTGGTCCAGCCAGGCTGGTGCGAACTTCTTTTGACCTACAAAAGCAACGCTATGTGCCGGGGAGCATTCAAACTGCATAGAGGAGCTGGCATTTGCCACTATCTGCTGAGACCCCTTCAGAGTTCCCCAACCCATTCTGTGGGGACCCTGGTGATCCTTTCAGATGAAAGGCGTAGAAGTGTCCCTGCTTCAGCATCAGGGACAGCCAGAGATACACAGAGCTTTTGCAAAACTGAAAATCAGCTTCTACCAACTCAGTCCCTGAAGGAGAGGAGGAGCCAAATCTTCACTCCCTGCCTAAGATGTGGGCCTGGCACTGGGCAGATGACTTCATCACATCAGTCCTTGAACAGCCTTCCACAGTAGGTGTTCTCATCTCCTTGTCTCTAGATTAAGATGTATGATGCTATTTTTTTGTTTCTGCATTCCCATTCACAGTGAAGGTATTAGTCGGGAGGGGTGAGGGAGGTAAAGCCTCCTCTGTCAAACTGGAAACATACTCTGTGCGTATGATACGCGTGTATGTGTGTTGTTCAAATCATTTGAATCAGAATAAAACTGATTTTACAAAGTTTCAAACTTTTATAAATTTTCAAAAATTTATATACTGTGTGAATATTTCATAGGTCCTGCCCTAAGTACTAAGAACCCAGAGATGTATAAGCATGACTTGAGTATCCAGGAAGCTCTAGTTTAGTAACAAAATCCACGGAAGGTGTTAGAAACCATTATGTTAAGTACTGCTTTGAAAGTGTGGGCTAGGAAAGGCCATTTATTCTATCTGAAGATTGGGGGGAGAGTGAGAAAGTGAAAATCACAGTGAGGATAAATTTGAGATGGGTCTGAAAAGTGGGTCAGGTTGAAAGATGAGGCACAAAGAAAAGAATTCCAATATGAGTGACCGGGCAGAGGAATTTTCAGGAACTGTTACCAGTGCTGCACTCTGGTCCCACTGTGATCCAAAGAGGTTGAATGAGAATCTGTAATGGAATCGGTCATCCTATGCAGACTAGGCCTAAAACAAATCAGTATTAATATTAATAAGCTTTCTTTTGTTAATAGTTTGCTATTTAAGATCAAGGCATAGCCATTAAATATAATTAAGATTTGAGAAGAGTGTATTCAGTGAATTCTAAGAAATTGCATATTTCAAATGGCAATATTAATAAGCCATACCATCATTACTGTCTCACCTTCACCCTGCATTAGTCTGGGAGAGACACATTAATAACGTCCCACTACACTTGACCCCCAATTACTCATTGTGTCCTAGGCCCAAGTTTTTATCTATTGCTGATCCAAATTCAGTTGTTGGAACTTATCATGGTTTCATGTGCCTAGTCTTTCTATAAAAGTTGCTCCCTCCTCCTAAATCCCATCCTCCTGTTCCCTCTCCCTCCCTTGTTTTAAGTCCTTTGTAATCTTAACACTTACTTCAAAAACCATCTCACTGACCCTCCTCTCTCCCCTAAACAGTCTCCTCCTTACCATGCCCCTGGGAGAAGCTGTGCTGAATTCCTTGGGAATGGGGAGGTCCCCATGCTTCCCCTGTGCCCACCTGGGTGAACCCTGGGCTCAGGGTCCTGTCTCCATCCATACACTGATGGATGCTGATTTCTGCACATGCTCAAACTCAGCTGGCCAGAGATGTCCCCTGAGCCACTCTAATTGGTGTTTGATGTAAGTAGAAATTTTTCCTTATGAAATCTTGCTTCATGGCAGTTGGAGAGAAGTAAAATAATTCCTCAAAAGAAGCAGAATAGGATGAGATCCAGTTTCCTCTGAAGATGCCCTCATCTCTGCTCTTTGTTGTGGACAATGGTTATAATATATTGACACAGCACAGTCCTTTTTAAAATCCTTTATTTTTCTCACTCCTGGACAGCAGGCTAGCTGAATGCAATGTTTATTCATTGCTGTACTCCAACACTTGGCAGGGCATCTGACACCTTAGATAATCAACAAATACTTGTCAAATTAGAGAACAGAGAGCAAGTCTGTTTCAGAGATAGATAGCCAGCCGAACAATGCAGCATTACGTCCATTGTCATAGATTCATAAGACTGACAGGTTTGCGGCACATCTGGAGAGTGACTTTTCTCTTCCCACTTTTTCAAGCAATTTTTCCAGTGCAATCTGCTACTCTAAGATCTTCAGGGACACACAGTGCATCCCCTCTCTCGCTGTCTCTCTCTCTCTCTCTCTCCACAATGTTTCCTCTGTCTATAATACTTCTTCCTATTTGGTCCCTTGGGCAAACCTTCCTTCAAGCTCCGTTCAAATATCAAAAACCTTTGTTGAGCATTTCAGGCTACAACTCCCTTTAGAACACTCTAGACATTCCTTTATTAAACTTGGCAGTGTGGTTGGTTCTTTTGTTTATCTCATTCAATGGGAATTGTTTATTTTCATATGCACCCCTTCCATTCAAGCATGAGCTCTTAATGAGATGTATACTTTCTTAAACTGTGCAATAGTGATAATCAATTAGCATTTGAAAAAGAAATCAGTTTATAAAGAGTTTTTGCCCAAGACATCTCATTTGAGCTACATAGCAAAACCTGAGGGCAGCACATGTCATTCTATCAGTTCTATAGATGATAAATACGGCCGCAGTGATATAGTTATTATATATGGGAATTGCTCTATGGCACTCATGTATCCTCAGTACCTAGCACAGTGCCTGGCACAAAAAGGGAGTTATCACACACATACACACATACACACACTCACACACATATACTCCCACACATACAATCACTCACACACTCACACACACACACTCACATACACACATATCACACATATCACACACACACTCACACACATATGCTTTCTAATATGGAATTATTAGCTACTTTCAGGGGTGAATCGGGGTGAATCTTTCATATAAAACTAGATCTACTAACTCTGGATGACTAATCTATGACTAATCTGACCACACAATCAGACCATCACTCTCACTGGCCAGATTGGAAGTTGGAAGCTACTTAAGAGTGAGGATATTGCTGTTCACCTCTTTTACCTCTGCATCCCCATGGTTCCTACACACACACCTATCGGGTGAACATCTTCCATGCGCCAATCACTGGGCTAGGGTTTTTCATAGTTTGAGTTGTAATCATCATAGAAACTTTGCAAGATGTGTGTTAGATCCTCCTTAGAAATCTAAGGCCTTAGTGTATTATAGGCCCTCATTCTTTTATTTTTCAATTGAATGAAAGTAATTTTAAGTGTGCATTATCACAGAGAAAGCCCCAAACTCTCTTTGCACTGAAAAATATCAGAACGAATAAACACACAGAAACAGTTGAGCAAGGTCTGTGTTTAATTGAGCAAAGTTTCTGTGAAAATCTAGCCAAAAGATGACTTCCTTAACAAGCTCTGTCAATTTCTTCTGTCAATGCTTCGTAGAGATCAGTAGAAGCTGCTATTTAATTACGAATTATTTAGGTATGGAAAATTAAACAAGAGGAACAAAGCAAGTGTCCAGTTTAACCTCCCATAACAGAGGGGCTCCACTAATCAAGGTGGGACTGGAGCAGTTGTCCAGGTCACACACCTTTGTTGCACGTTGGCACTGGATGTGTGGACCCTCAGAGACCACGCCCTGTGCTCAAAGGGCCTGTGAGGGGTTTGCTGTTATGCTGTGGCTGTGTTGGGATTGTTAGTAAGCTTACCTTTGAGTTTCCATTCTGTAAGTGAAGTCCAAGGATCCATGGAATGTAAGTGGGAGTAGGAACTAAGCTTTCTCTTGGTACCCCAATCAAGGTCCTGCTCACGAGGCCCCTTGAGCATAGAATTCAATGGCACCAACACTCAGATTTCAACATGGCTCAGAGCAAGAGAATGCTACTTCCAGCTTACCGGGGCACTGACAAACCAGAATCCAAGATTTCCATCCAAACCCAAGCTTGCAGGAAGAAGGCAGCAGACTCTAAGAACAATGAATGACCAGGGATTTCAACCACCTCTTTTCTTTTCTTCCCCTTCCTTGCATCCTTGCATTATCCAACCACTTAGGCTGAAAGGACGGATGATTTATGTAGCAGCAAAGGCGCATCCATAATTCCTTTTCTTCCTGGGATTCCCTCATCATCAAATCACAAGGTCAGAAAGTTGGCAGAATGTGTGCAGGTCAAATCAAATACAAGCAATCGAGTTTGATTTGTGCTGCATGTACATCACACAAGTAAGGTGTGTGTGCAAGTCATGAAATACCAACTGTGCAATTTGACAGATTCTGCATAGAAAGTAAAGGCTATTGGAGTTGCATTTAAATGGTAGTTTAACAACATAAAATAATAATCATTATAATAATTCTAAATTTCATTTTTGTAATTTAAAATGATATTAAGGAACAAGTATAAAATGGCATGAGGAATCCAACAGGAAGCATGGAAGGAAAGAAAAAAAAAAACGGTCAGAACCCAGTACCCGTAGTAGCACTGCTTTCCTGGTTTTTGAACAGGGGCTCTGCATTCATTTTCATTTTGAACTGCACCATAGTTATTCAGCCAGTCCTGTGTGACAGTGAGGTACATGGGACTTGCTCCTGAAGTTGCTGATGATCCCACTGAGAGATAAATAAGGGAACAGCTTTTCTAAGTAGTGTGGCGTAAAGACATCCTGGAGTAAGTGGCTGATCAGAGTGAAGCCTTAAAGCTGGGGTGAGATGTTAGCATTTATCCAGGCAAAAATTATCATATTGTGCTGATGGTGAAAAGGTCTGCCCCATGCAAATGAAGCTGTTGCACCTCCTACAGCTTGAAGAGGAGAAGGAAGCAAAGATACTCCTAGAAAACAGCAGGATCAGGGGCTGGAGCAGTGGCTCAGCAGTCACAGTGCTTGTCTGGCATGCTCAAGTATGTGAGTTCAAACCCCAACACCACATACCCAACAAAGAGCCCAGGAATGAAAGTCACATGAAAAACTAAATAAAAATTGCTTCTCTCTCTCTCTCTCTTTCTCTCTCTCTCTCTCCCTCACTGTTCTCTCTTTCTTAATAATAAAAAAAGAGCAGTAGTAAACATAATCTCTATTCGTAGCCAAGTCATCTCCCATGAACAAGAAAGTCTCTGTTTTCCACTCTCTTCCCTTGCTCTTGCTTCTCTAAGGGAAGATTCCTGACATTGCTTGGACTTGGACATCCTGCTTGACTCTGCCTCCTCTGATTGCACTTTCAGAGCCTGCCCAGGCTGTGCCCATCCTAAGCACCTCCAGGAGTCTTGCCATACTGCGTTGCCTGGAGAGGTGAGGGTGGGAAGGTGGACGGGCCACAAGCCTGACCTGCCGCATGCAGCAGGAAATAGCATCAGAGCAACCGTTAGGTGGATGCTTTGAATATAACTCTGTACAACCTATAGAGATCTGGGTGGAAAAGAGTCCCTGCCCATCTTAGCAGCAGCTGCCACCAAAGCCCCATATTGGGGTGCCTGACTTTCGTGTGCAGCAACCTCAGGACTGTCCTTATTTCCTGGGATCATCTCTCAATTAAACCATCTGCACTCTAGTGCTTAATGCAGGGTTTATGCTTGAGGAAAATCAAATTTTATCACATTTTATATATTATCCTACTTAAATTAATCCTCGAGGTTTTTACATGCTAGCAAGTGAGGTGTTTTGTTGTTCTTACCATTTTTCCTCATGTCATGACTTTATCCATGGTCTCCAGTACAACGCTTAGTAGTTTTAATAGAATGGACAAGCTTATTTGTTCTTGGACTTAATAGAAATATTTATATTATTTCATTATGAGGTAAGGCTGTTTGTTACTGATTTATGGCAAATTCTTTAATGGGGAGCCAATTTAAATTGAATCCATTTTGATCAGTTTCATTTTTCCATTTGTTTTTCATCTTTGGTACTGTACATCTGTCCTTACTACAGGTTTTGCAATTGTGCATTCATAAAATTCAGTCCGAGCTTGGAACTGATGCCGTTGAAGGATATCACCCCACCCCTCCCTGCTTGTGTTGATCACGGTTCAAATTGTGTTAGTCAGCTTTCACTGCTAGGACAAAATACCGGAGAAAAATAACTTAAAGGAGTAAAGACTTGCCTTGGATCACAGTTTCAGAGGCTTCAGCCTCTGGTCAGCTGGCTTCATTGCTTCTGGGCCTGTGACCAGGCAGAGGGCATGGCAGAGGGCATGGCAGAGCAAAGTGGCTCTCTCCTGGTGGCCAGGAAGCAGAGACAAAAGGACCAGGGTCAAGATACAGTCCTCAAGGCATGCTCCCATGGACCTGCAACTAAGCCTACCTCCTGTGTTTTCTACTACCTCCCAATAGTCCATTCAAATTTTGAAGCCATCATTGAATTAATCCACTGAGGTTAGAAGCCTCATGATCCCAAAGCCCCACCTCTGGATATAAATTCAGATCCAGCATCAGGTTCTCTGCTGAAAAAATAAGACTGCTGGTTTTATTGGAGGATTTTAACAAACACCATCACCTCCTATTTCTTCTGCCTAATTCTTACTTACAAATAAAACCACTGAAACCATCCTGGCTTGGGATCTGAGAAGCCTCACGTTCTCTAAAATTCACTGCTTTAGAATTTGACCCAGGTGGTGAACGTGAGTGAGTGGCTGTTATTTTATATTTTATGATTTGTTAGTTGGTGAAGCTTTAAAGATGCACGTTCAACTAAGATCCTCTCCTTTTATACCATGTCTTCTCCACTCTGTTTTCCATGTATGAAATACACCCTGGGAAGAAACTAGCCTCATTGAAACAGCATACGTCCAAATGTCTTTTCACCATCCTCCACCTGAACTCAGTTGTGACAGTCAGATACATTGAATCTGGAGGTTCAAGAATGCACTAGTTCAGGTGCTGTGGTATGCCTATCTCTCACAGCACCTGAAGTAGTATATTCTTGAACCTCCAGATTTTATGAGAATAATAAAATGCATAATAAGGAACAGCTAAGCACATGCTATGGAATATAAGATGGGTACATTTCATTATGTTAACGTCTTCATAAACGTGTACAGTAAATAAGAAACATTAATGTGTTTATAATTTAAACTTCAAATGCATGTTTAAGTAACTTCTAAAAGGAAAATAATTAAGAAAACAAAATTCCAAAGTGTCCTGACCTCTTTGCTATTTTTTTCCTATGAAGCTGTTCCTCCCAGTTACTTTACATTTTACATTTTCCTGGGTTCCTGTCTTCTGTTTCTTCTTCTGTTCTTGTTCAAGCTGAGCAAAGCCAAGAAGGGTTGCAAAGCTTATTCTTCTCAAATTGTACAAACTTGCATATATTCATTGCATTGATCAATATAGAATCTCTCCTCCTTCTCACCAGGTGAGTAGAAATGGGTGACTTTGGACCACTCAGCGCCTGTCCTTCGTGCCACCTATCCTGTGAGCTCCCTCATTAGGAGGATAAAGGGTTAAATAATAAATGATTGCTAATTCATAAGCTTCATGATTTTTTTTGCTTCCACTCCAGATTTAAAAGATAATAGGATTTGATGATGGATATAAAAGGTAATGTAAAATTAAGGAATTCTCTGAAAGACAGGCTTGTATCAAGACGTTATGAATGCAGATGTACCTATGAAGCGTAATACATTGTTTAAACATCATTCTGTTTCCAGCGAAAAGAAAAAATACCCGCTCAGAGGTATGCTGCCATTTTCAAGCATTTGTATCCATTTTTCTCACGTGTCCCTCAATGTACTGAAAGTGTTTATTGTCAAGATAGATGAGTTAGCTCTTCTAATCTATTTGGAGGAATGTGATACAAGGCCTCCCAGCTTATAAGGGATGAAGAGGAATTTGATCTTTGGGATTCGGAATCGTGCAGGAGGCTTCTCCTGGCTGGCAGTCAGGAGTCCCCACACATTGCTGAGACTCACTGCCTCTGAGTCCCCCGCCTCTGGGGAGTTTGCAGAGCTGCTCCGCTGTGTGTCCTCACCCTCCCCCAAGACCATGCTGCCCTCCTAGCTCCTCTCCCTTTCTCTCTCCTACTGTCTTATGATTTCTTCTCGAAATTCCTCTTACAATGCAAAGTTGATAGTTGCTCCCTATTTAAGCTGTTTACAAGACTCCAATTTAATAACCAATATTAAACTCAGGCTTCTTGTAATGCCCGAAAGGTATTTCCCAGCCTGTTTCGCAGCCCACTCCAGAGGCTCTCAAGGCGCTGGCTCACTGGCTGTGAGCTTCGGCCCGCAGGCTCAGCCCTCCCTGATCCCAGGCTCCTCCTCACCTGCCTCATCCTCTGCTCTCCTGTCCAGTGGCCCAATCCCTCATCCTGCAGGCTTCAGTCCAGAAGGTGCCTCCACAGACCTGCTCCCTGCCCAGTCTTCAAGCCTCACTCTCCACCCATGTTTTCTATCTCATTATTCGGTTTATGCTCTTTATAACATTCCTTGCAAGGCAGTAATAGAAATGCACATGTTTCCTTGCTTTTGATCTTTTTCTATCCCTAGAATCCAAGCTCTGCCAGACAAGCCTGGTCCCACTTCTCACTGTGCTGTGGTGGACCCAAAGGATGCTCAGTTAAACAGAATCCGTGAAGAAAGGATTCATTTCTGAAAGTACAGTCAAGCATTAACTTTAAAGAAAAGCAATACTTATTTACAAGGGTCTTGTTTTGATGAAAATATCTATATTGGGGAATAGAAGTATAACAGTTCTATATTGAAAGCTTTCAGAGCATATTTCTTTTCCTCTTTCTCCTTCTTCCTTTCTTTTTCTCTTCTTCTTTCCTCTTTTTCTTTCTTCATTTTTCCTCTCTTATTTATCTCTTCCTTTCTTTCTCTTTCTCTTCCTCTATTTTTCTTTGTTTCTCATTCTCTTTTTCCCTTCCTGCCTCTTTCCTTCCTTCCTTTATTTTGCCTAATTTTTCATTCTTTTCTTCTTGTAGATGAACAATGCCAAAAGTGTTTTTGCTCTGAGTAATTCATAAATGCTTGTATAAAGTAAGCCTTTATTTCTAATTTCAATAAAAATATATCAAAGTTGTTCAAAAAAGCATAAATTAGTATGGATTTTAAAGAAAGGTAACGGATAGCATTTATAGTTTACATTTTTATTATTTTTTCAAAGAATATTCTTCAGATGCTCTTCAATACTATGAAATTTTCATCTGTATAATGAAAAGAAAATCTCAGCTATCAGAATCATGACTCTATCAAATATTTACTTTCAGTTAGATTTTATTGCATTTTTTGTTTTGTTTTCATATTTTAAATTAAATTTTAAGTCAAAATTTGCATTTTCATCCTATGATTGACACATCAGGCAGAGAAGTGCCAGGCATGGAGCTTGAGCCAGGCAGGGTATCAAGGAAGCACTCACTCTCAGGACCCCATAGTGCAGGCGGGGTCCTGAGAATGGGACCTTCGTATTGCCTGGACATGGGGTTCCTGGCTTGGCCTGTCTTAGCCACAGGCCTTATCTACAGTTATAAAAATAGTAATGTGAGACACTGCTTGCAAAAGTGTGTTTATTCCTGTAATTTTGAGTAAGCACAAGATAATTCATTTGAGTAACAGTAATTTACTTAAGTGAAATATTTTTGTTTGTTTTTAAGTTAATTGAATTCACCAAAGCAAACGCATAACAACTTTTTAAAATATTTTTGCGGATACAGACCATAGGAAGCATCAATACATTCTACCAGAGAGTCAGCTAAGCTACTTATTTAATATATCTTCTGCTGTGTCCACGCTGGGTGATTTGTCACCCTAATTTAGTCCTTTATTTTTTGGGAGGTGTTACTGCAGGTAGAGCATGACCTTTTATTTTTCTGCTTTATGTGTCTTATCTTATGGAGTAGTACTCACTGCGTTCACCTGAATACACTAAGCATTCAACAGCAGGAAAAGTTGACACACCCGGTGCATTTGTCTTCCTGCACACCTCAAGTTGTGAAGTTTCATATAATTTCAGTCTCCAAATAGCTCACCAAGAAGAATGAATTCAAATTATTTTAGTTTCTGAAAATAGAACTATTATGGGATGTAGCTGTATCACTCCTGTGAGGGAATCAAAGTTTTATCATGACGCTTTCACAACAGCCAGGAGATGCCATCAGCCTAGATGCCCTGCATGGATGAACAAGTTAAGAACATGTGTATTTATAGGACATAGCACTAATCAGGCAGATAGAAGATAGAACCCATGCTATTCGCAGAATGGAACTGGAGATCATTATGTTAAACAATTGAAGTAAGATGATTAAGACAAGTATTATGTGCTTCCTCAAATACGGAATCTAAAAATTAAAAAAAAAACAAGAACATGAAAATTGAATGGGATCATTTAGCCAAGGAAGATGGGTTTGGGAGTCTGGGAGGGGAGGAGATAAGAGAGGTAATAAAGATGCTGGAGACAAGGTGACTTGTATGCACCTATAGAAATATCAGAAAGAATCCACCAATTTGTACAATCAATATGCACTAATAATTAAATCTTTTATTTAAAAAGTAAACATAAATTTCATTCTTTCTTATTAGAAAAACTAAAGGAGATTGTTGTGGAGAAGCACAGAGGCTTCTGAACATTGCTTCTAAGGACCCAGAGGCCCCCATACCCTGTTCTAGGCAACGGAGATGCACAGCAGAGGAGAGTCTGCATCCCTAGGATAAACCCCCAGGTAAGAGATCAGGGCACACTGGGGACTGGAGCCCATATGAGACTCCATAAAGGACTGTGCTCCATCCACAGTTCTTCAACTCAACACCACACATCCAAGGACTCAAGGACTCACCTTTTGTTCCTGGGTAGAAACCAGCATGGTGCAAGAAAGAAGCCAAGTGTGGGATTCTAGGGCTGCCCTTTACCTGAAAACGAGAAGAGTAGGGGATCATAAGAGCTGGGACGGACTGTGCAAACTTAAATATACTTCTTTAAAATACTGCTTATCTGAAATCCAAATGTAACTGGGTATGTTGTCCCTAAATTGAGGTTAGATGGTTCCCAGTGTCAGTTATTTTCTTCTTGAAATGGTTCTTGCATTTTCCTTATCATTTTTTAATCATTTAAAAAAAAACTTGGAAGATCTGTTAGGAATCTCCAGTGGTACTGAGATTTTGTTCTGTGTAGCATGGACCAGAACATTTGCACAGTATGTTGTTTCTGCAGGAGCCTGAAGCCATGGGAGTCATCATTAAGAGGACCCGAGCTGGAAGAGGCTGTTGCTCGTAAAATGTAACACTGCACATGTGGTAACTAAAGTCAAGATTGTTCTTTTATAGTCGCACAGCTGCTGGGATTGAAGACTTGGACTGGACCTCTGATCTTCAATATCCTGGTCCAGTGTCTGCCTCTTCCTCCCTCATCATGCCCTGGAGGCGCAGAACTTCAGGTGACTGTTGTGCGGTTCTCTGGATTTTCTCCTTGTCCCTGCACTCGGCTTCTATCCATAATCATCCCTAATAGACCTCCAGGAGCACCAGCATTGGAAAAGTCCATTTCTCATTAATAGATTAAGCAAAAGTTGCTAAATAATGATGATGGCAATAATCATATAAAGGGCCAAAATACGAAATTAATTTTGAATTAGATTAGAATGCAGAGTAAAATTCAATTTTCCAATTTCTACTGCCAAGAAGAGAAACTGCAGCCTGGTGGAATTCAATAGAGGTCCGTATGTTTAACTGAGCCAATGAGCCCTGCATGGAGAACTAACAATAAAACAAATGCAGGAGAGAGGCACTGGCTGAGGGCACTTCCTCTGCGTGGATACCTGGGCACAGAACTCCCTGTCTTCGTAATCTAAGTGAATTAACACTCTGCAGCGACTGCATAGAGAAGCTGAATATGCTTTGCTCAATCATGACTTGTTAAGAGTAAAATACTGCATGCACTCTCTTGCCTTAGAACCACTTTGCTACCTCTCCATCGTATGATGTGATAAACAGCTTCTCTGCTGTCATGGCATAGTGGGTCTGCAAGTTGTACTTTGTCCCTTCCACACCCTGCCACATTGCACACTCAATGTGCTCCAATCACATTGCGGACTTGCCTGAAAGTTGTCAGCTTTTCCATGTGGGTGGCATGAGGCGTGCAGAGAAAATTAAAGATACTCCTCTTTAATGATCCCCAAGATAGTTCTGATTGGTGCAGGTGGTGCGTGGATGATCTTTGGAAAAATTATCTGATTGAATTGCTGTCCGTATGTTTCTTGAGAGCAATATGGACCCCTTCTGAGTTACTATTTTTAAAAGTCATAAGTAAGATACATGTTTTTAAAAACCCTGTGGAAATTCATAGAAGATAAAGTAGGAGTCAGTATCAGTTCACTTCTTGTTTCAAATTTTATATCAAATAGCACCATGACCTTATTCAATTCTGACACTGATACTCTGGATATCAGTTTCGATGCCAGAAAAAAATTGCTGATTTAAGAAACACTCTTCATGGGGCAATGGCCAGTAGTCTTTCACTGTTCCCCATCCCACACATCCACGTCCACTTGCCAACATGGACTGGATGGTCTTCTTTCCTTTCATGACATTCATGGATTTATTTATTTATTTATTTATTTATTTTGGTATTTGAGGATAAAAGTTAATCCATCAATCTCTCTTCTCTGGATTTTGAATGCTCTAGAAGTACACACTGGCACAGACAGGAATTTAGCCTCGCTTCCGTTTCATTACAGGCAAGTCTAGACTGAAGAATACTCTTCCATCTGATACCAAGACACCATGTGCAACCCTCCTCCCAGCGACACCTTCGAGCCCTTAAGAGGTACCAGCTGTCTGCAGCATGTCCATGCCTTCTGTCTGTCTTCAAATATACCTTCAGTGTCTCCTAAGTGCTTGCAACTCATCTGTCCACCCTCTTGAACAGCAAAGAACAAAGCAGACAGAAGCCAACCCTTTTAGAGACCTTTTCATCTTTGGGATGTTGACCCAGTCCTCTGGTGAGCCTGCGGGAGGATTTCTGAAAGGCAGGTGCCAGTTCCGAGGCTCTCTGCTCACAGTGTGGCAGCAGGCTCCGAGGAGATTTGCGACTGTGCAGGAGATGCAGAAGAGGCTGTAAAATGCATTGTCCCTTAACAGAGAAACAGGGGGCCGGGAAGCTACCTCTTCCCAGCGAGAACTGCAGGAGCTTCTCGTACTTATCCAAGAGGCAAATGGGTTAGAAGGAACTACAGCTGCCTTTGGAATAGCTTTAAAAAGAAGACACTGCTTTCTCCTTTCCAGTCTCCCGAAGGCATGTGCCATATCACAGAACTAATCAAGATATTTTGAGGATATTATAAAAACCTCTATCAATAAATTAGAAGATATATAAAACTAAAAAAATGAAAACAATATAAAATTTTAATATTTTGACTTGATAATAAATGTAAAGCTTCAATAGTATGGATGATGCTGAGTTAACAGGAGGAACAGTTCTTCCAAGGTACAGAACTCCAGGCCTACATGTCCCCATCAGAAAGTTCTCTCAAACATTAAAAAAATAATAATATTTATAAACATTCTAGGGGAGAGAAAAAGTGGAACTTTTACTATTTCTCATCTCATTTTATAGTTTTATACTTTACTTTTTCATAAAAATCCATAGGAATATAAAAGAAATGAAACTTTACTGGCCAAAATTACTCATTGAAGTGTAGGTAAAAGTCATAAGTAAAATGTTGGCAAGTCCAATATATGTAACCATGTAACTCTCCATCTCTCTTTCTCATTAACATTGTGAGTTTATCCTGGAATCCAAGCTTGATTTAGAAATATAATGTATATTAACACAATTTTGTCAATATTCCAATTAATAGAAAAAGGCAATTTGATCCCAACAGATGCAGAGAAAGCATTAATGAAGTTCCATATGCACTCTTAGCTAAAATTCGCAGCCAGGAATGATGCTGTGATGCTGATTTACATCCCATCCTGGTTAGACCATGGAGGCCAGACCATTGGGTGAAACACCACTCTAGGTATTGCTGGGATATTTTTAAAAGATGTAATTAATATTTAGATCAGTTGAGTTTGAATAAAGCAGATTATCCTCCTAGTGTATGGGTTCCAATCAGTTGAGAAAAGGACTAATGTTCCTGAATGGAGAAGAAATTCTGCCTCTGTACCTGAATCATAGCACCAATGTCCCTGAGTCCCCAGCTGCGAGTCTTCCCTACAGCCCTGAGACCCCTAATTACACATTTCAATTCCTTAGAATATCTTTAATGATCCCTATTCTCACTCTCTTTCATGCTCTCTCTATCTTGTATAATATCTCCGAAGAGAAAGGGAGCATTTGCTGTGTTTTGCTGAAGAACCCTGATTTATATAAAAGGTAAAATTTGAAAATTAATTATATAGTAATCCTGATATCCAATATGACTTGTTAAAATGTTTCTGTTAGACTTTAGGAATGAGAGCAGGTTTGTGCTCTTAAGACTGATTTTCAGTACCATACAGAAGGTCCAAGGAAGCATAGGAAAATGCAAATAAATTAATAAATGAACAATATCAGAGTTGGAATGAAAGAAATTTAGGACAGAGTGATTTTTACATGATTATATTTCAATTTAAGCATTGATAGTTTTTATTGAGCTTAGCAAGATTGATAGACAACTACAAAGCAAATATATGTCCACATACCAGCAATAAAGAAATAATTTAAAAATTTTTAATTTCATTAAAAATGTAAGTATCCAAGAATAACAGATTAGTGAGATCCTTACAGAGCAAATTATAATACTAAAGCAATACTCCTAAAGGAAAACCTAAATAAGGTAAAAAAATAAGCTTAGATTTTTAGATTGACTATTGACTTACAATTTTTTATACGTATACAGATGTATCAATTATTTCTCTTTATTAAAACATGAGGTAATTTTTAACAATTTACAAGTAGATTGCAATCACCATACTTAAAATTGAAACCTCTCCAACTCTCTGTCTCAACCACAAAACTCTTATCTACAACTTCCATGTCCCTTGTTACCTTCTCATATGTTTTCTGATATATTTTATTTCCTATTAAGAATGTGTCCTATTCATTCCCACAGGTAATGGTATGTAAACTCCACAACACTAGGAAGCTTTGCCTTTTTTGTTTTTTGATGTAGCCCAGGAACCTACAGTAACTGTGCCCACTATATGATAAGTGGCAATCACTTGTTGAATGATGGTTAAAGACATTGTAGAAATGCAGTTGGAAAATAACAGAAAGACATTGTAGAATAAATATGAGAAACTTTCAAGACTTAATAGAAATTAGCATAACTCAGTTTTTGAAATAAACTAAGGGAAGATGAATTAGAACCTTGAAACAAATTCAACACATGAATGAATGTACCTCTGATGTAGTACAGAAATGTCACCAAAAAGCAATGGGGGATGTAACAGTCTGTAACGAGTAGAAGAGGGAGAGCAGGTTACCTCGTATCTTTAATCAAAACTACCAGTAAAGATAACTGTGAGAGTGATGGATAGGTTAATGAACATGGTGTGGTTTTCATCTCACAATGTAGGCACATATCAAAATATCAATTTGTATTTCTTGAATACACACTTTCTGTTTGTTAATTGTACCTTAATAAAGGAATTTCTATGTTGGATACTATACATAATATTGCAGTGATAAAAACTATTCATAAATCTATACAGATTTCCTTTACTCTATCAGAAGATAAACAAAATAATAAATGAATAAATATCTCTTATTAGTGCACTATGATTTTACACCACATTGGAAATCATTCCTACATATTCATCCATACATACAGCATAGTGATTGAATTTGGTGAATTTCATGTCCCAGTGCCTGCCCTTTGCCTCCTTTCCTCTCTCTCTGGGTCCCCTTTCTCTAATCTACTGGTCTCCCTTCTTTTTTCATGAGATCGTACTATGTTATTTTTCCTTTTTCCCTCTCTAGCATATATGAGAGAAAACACATGATCCTTGAATTTCATATAGTACCGGAATGTAATTTCATACAGTTACCTTAGGAAAGAAAGGCTTACGTAGTCCGTGTCCACTTGGCTCACGTCTAGGTGAACACACAGCAAGACTCCAATCACACGCATCAGCACACACAGCAGTATTACATGTGAGGACTCCAATCAGGACACAAACCTAATGTCCTCTAGCGGTAGGAAGGAAACGTTCTCATCCAGAGGGCATCCTGCAACATTAGGGAAGAGGCAACCACTGCTCTCTGAAATGACATGGACTACTTTCACACTATAAAGGTTGTGCAAAAGAAGGAAATTCAAAGCAACGCAAGCTTGATTCCATTTACATAGGTTGAAAAAAACAAAAACTATGACATACATGTATAAAGTATATAATCTGCACCCCACTTTCATGCATACCTTCTTATGTATACATTCAATCATGTACCTCAATGCATATTGCATTTAGTTCGAAGTATGCATATATTATTATCCATTACTATTTTTCATGCATCATAACTGCATGGACACATAGCACATACAGGAGAGTTAGAACAAGAGCATTCCCAACACTACTGTGTCCCTTTCAGGAGTTCTGAGCATGTAGACGATGATCAATAGATGTCTGCCCAATTTTTGAGTAATTTTATTTTAAGAAACCAGTTGAGTAGGAAACTACATATTTCTCTTTAAAAACTAACTATAACAAGTTGCTTTGTTGTTTCACCTTTCACTGGACATTTATTCCCCTTTGAATTAGTAGCCTACATCAATAAATCTCAGTCCCTTCTTTATAACGCATTAATTCAAGAAGAGAAGAATTCTGTATGTGGCACCCCTAAGAGTTTGTATTGATTGCAAATTCGTGGGTCAAATATTATTATAACAAGCAGAGTTATGATGGGGCAGCATCAATCACAGTCGTTCATATTTGTTCACTCACCTAACATTGATGGAGCATCTATATTGAACACTACCAATTTAAAGGATGAAAGCCTTAATTAACTAAAGGAGAGTGACAAATTTCCAGACCAATGCACTGTGTCTGCGATACAAGAATATATTGCAAGACACAATGTTGAAGAAGAACAGTAAATACACAAATTCCAACAAAATCTGTATTGGCTATTTTTTCCATATTCTTTTAATATTGGGACGAAAGTAAGATATAAATAATGGCATAGTTGTTGCTCCACAGATCTCTCTTAGCAGCAAGTCCACAGCTTTCTTCTGGCTCAAAAGCAGAGGCAGTGTGACTTTGACTTTGCAAATATCCATCAACCGTCTGTCTAATGGACCTTCTAATCTCCCATGCAGTTGAGATTAAATATCACTGGTAGGTGGCATTTCCTTGAGCTGAGTGATTATATCAATAAATCTCGAAGTTACCAGCATCTAATGTTGTCCAGAAATATTCTGGACTACTGTTTCCTTCCTCCCTTTCTCTGCCCCTTCCACCATTCCTCCCTCCTTTCCTTTCTCTATTCCTTCTTTCCTTCATGTGTTTACATTATTTAATCATAATGAAATTCAGACTGAAGGCACCAGAGCACATTAAAGTTAATATTTCAGGGAAGAAAGAAGTAAGGAAATCTATTGAAGAAAATATGCATAAATAAAACATTTCATATTTACTTATAAGCATAATACAATATGTAAATCTACAGCAATAAAGAATGATCATACAAGTGAGACTGAAGCCACATAATGAAGATGTCCAAAGTTTCTATAGAATTTTTGAGGTCACAAAAATGTTTGTAATATAAAAATAAGTGAAGAATTTAGGACATGAAGTTTTGTGCTCATATTGAAATAATTACACACAGATATAATTATGGATATATATATGTGTATATATATATATATATATATATATATACACATAGAGATAGTTAAATAGATACAGACCTAGGAACAACATTTTTTTAAATATAGGAAATATACCCCCATATTTAGAGTTCTTATCCCAAGAAAGCAGAAGAACATTGAATTAAAAACATTGCCTTTAATTCCTATTTTTATTTAGAATCAGAAAAATTTGGTTCCAACCATCAAATAAATTATGAGGAAAATGATTGTTATTTGAAACTATAGGACTTTTTAAATTTGAAATACCTCAATGATCCAATAATTTATTTTACAGCTTTTTTAAAAAGAGAGAATCAGAGAGAGAGAGAGAGAGAATCAATTTTATTTAATTTTTCATGTGGCTTTCATTGTTTGGATACTTCGTTGGGCACATGTGCTGTGGTTTGAACCCACGGACTCGCATATTCTAGGCAAGTGACGTAATCGCTGAATCACCACTCCAGCCCAGTAATTTATTTTAAATGTATTCTTTTTTCCCAAGAAATTGAATTGATAGAGATTGCACACCTGCCCAAACAGAGGCAGCACTTAAAACCAGTACCCTGCTCCTAGCTGGGTGCTCTCACCAAATCTTGTCCAGTCTGTCATCTGAGTAATGTTATTGCCAACTCCTCAGAGAGGAAACTGTGATGCTCTGTTTTTTGCCCCTTTTGCTAATGCAGGGACTGGTCAGTGTCCAGTAGATGCCTTTGGTCAGCAAGGGAGCTCCCTTTCCCTCTGAATTCCTTGAACAGCTCATGTGTTCAACTGTGGGAAGATGTAGTCAGGACTACTCCGTGAACTACTTTCAGGAAAACTTAACAAGAGATAAATTCAGAAGGAAATGCCACCCACCTGTGATATTTATACAGAAAATTAAAATCAGCATTGAAGGTAGGCAAGCTACAAGGTAAGCTTCCAGCTCTGTTGGTAGTGCAGGAGAAACCGCACACTCTGTACTGGGAAAGAGCATTTGGGCTGTTTTTCCCATAGGGAATTTGTGATTGAATGTGGAGTTCAGTCTACCCATCAACCTACCTGTCTGTCAGTATGTCTCACTGTATCTCATGCTGTGCATTTATTGAAAATGAAAAGGCCTCCCTAAGTTTTTATGCAGAAGGAAGTGGTGGGAGAATCAATTGGTTCTATAGAAGAAGTACAGTAATTCCATGAAGAAAAATAAACAAACTGTAGTTCTAAAGAGGCATCTGGATAATGAGAGAGCTGGGTAGAGTCTGGTGCCTGCCGCATCAGGGGCACGATCCACAGCGAGGCTTGGGTGGCAGAATTGCAGGGTGCAGGGTGGACCCGGGTCCTTTGTGGTCTGGGTGGAAGGTAAAACTTCAATAGAGAAGACACTAAAAGGGAACAGAAGCAGGAAGAGTTGCTCGGGTTTATTATTTGCCCGCCGATTGGCAATATCCAATCAATTACCAAACCTGCATAGGGAGAGGTAGCAGAGATTCCTGGGAACGATAAACTCAGGCCCAGGCCAAGCAGCACCTAGCACATAGCCTGTGTTCTTTTTTCTCAGGAGCCTTCAGTCTGGCAGTGAAGGGGTAAGGGGTAGAGGACACAGGCAGGCATGCAGGGCTCTGCACCGGAGCCAAGAACAGGACTTGCTCAGCCACTGAGGCCATCGCGGGTACACATCCACACGGTGACCTGCAGTTCAGAGCCAGAGGGCTGCAGGTGCCCTCTCTAGAGTCTGAAGTCCAGAACCTCAGCAGTTTGGGGGTACTATCTGGTGTGTGTGTGTGTGTGTGTGTGTGTGTGTGTGTGTGTAGCCAACTCCCCAGGGCCTCTGATGAGCAAATTTGAAGGTAACAGGCAGTTTTTTGAAGTGAGATGTTCTATGAGAACAGAATTCAGAATGGCTTACAGGTGACACTGGGTTTTCCCCTGACTGTTAAATCATTTCAACCTCTCTGCACCTCAGTTTCCTTATTTGTATGCTGAAGAAAATAGAACTCTTCTTCTGCCTTAAAGGGAAAAAATAACACAGAATGTGTTGAGCTAACGGGAGACACTTTATGTATACAGACTTTCCTTAAAAATGTGATTCAGTCATCAAGACATAGCTGACAAACAAAAATTAAAGAGTGATCTACAAATTCAGTGTCATGAAAGACAAAGAAAAATTGAGGGCAACAGCAGATTAAAAGGAAAATAAAAGACACAGCAACTATATGCAATGTGAGATCTGAGCAGGACATCGGATTAGGAAAAAGAGCTGAAAGAGAACTGTGAAACCTGGAGAGAGTGCATTGGGAATATTGGAGCTCATGTGTGTGCATTTGCTGCTTTGACAGATGCACCATAGTTCGTTCTATAGGTGTCTTAATCAATGGAAGAGCCTCTAAATGTCCCTTCAAGGAGGACCTGCTGCCCAGCCACACAGCCAGCATCCCCTAGCCATCAGCTTCTTGAGGTTGTATCTCACCTGCTGAAGCAGCAATGTGGTGTGCGGTCCATTCCCCCTACGGGAGCTCCAAGCCCAGCTGCAGAGTCCAGCGCTGTATTAACACCGGGGCCGTTGCATTCTGCCGAGCAGTCCCCACACCGGAGCTGCCTGCACACTGGCCAGAGGATTTCACTGTTTGACTTCTTCCTCTGTCCAATCCTGCTTCCTTCATCTTTGTTCACTTGTGCTGATCCCTAACATAAGTCTCAAAATCCCTAACTCTGTCTCAGTGTCTGGTTCCAGACAACTCAATGTACAAACTCAGCATGGAAAACACTTTGGGAAAGGAAGTGATACAGTGAAGCACAGGCAGTGATGGTCGGACCACTGTTGGGAGGGTCACATCCTCTAGCATCTTGCACGCAGAGCTGTCCACTTGTTAAAACATCCTCGTTGAGAGCAACGTGTGGTTATGTGCTTATGAGCGTGACTGGATCGGGCAGCCAGTGCCTAGGGCCATGCTTTGCTCTCAAGAAAGCCAAAGAAAGGCAAAGCCAGGTGTGAAGGCAGCCTCCTTGGTTGCAGAACAAGTTTGGTCACCTTTAGTGGGAGTGCAGAAAGAATGAGGCAGAAAATCAGAACTTCAGCAGCATGGTTAAAAGTCCACAAAGGGTAATCATTTACCCCAAAAGCTATGCTATGCTGACAGCAGAAAACCTAAAACCTTACATTGGACGGGGACACCTGGATTCATTCCTTCAGAGGCTTTGACTCCACAAGATTCATCTACATTTTTGAGCCTATATAGGTGGCCCACCTGTCCCTATTGAGCCAGCCCTGTGTTCCTCCCCCCGCCAGTGGAAGCTGATGCAGAGGAAGAGGCCAACTCAGAAGATGCTCGCTGCAGCTTCTCCTGGACACTGGGTCTACAATCAGGGTTAAGTTGCTCGTAAACCATTTAGGGTTGATTTTGGCCTAATCAGGGAGAAAAAGCACTGCATTTCCAGGGAGCCCTAAGACTTACCCAGCACAGGTCTGCCAGAGTGGGAAGAGCGTCCTGGCCTGGAACACAAAGTGCTTGATAAAGGAATTGGACATAAAAGTGATTGGAAGAGTTTGAGGACTTGAGAAGACTCTCCTGAAACATAGAATTTCATGTTCTAGAAGGATCTGAGGAGATGACACGAGCTCCTTTTGAGGAGCCATCAAGAAGCATGGAAGAGTACTGCCCTCTGGGGAATGAACTGCAGTGAGGGCAGCAAGGCTCACAGAAGTGCGTGTGCTGGGAGTGTGCCCAGGCCTCCCTGCAGGAGAGCTGAGGAGCAATTGCAAATCTCAGCTCCATAACTGACAGAGGCTGCCAGGAACGCACAGCAACAGCCCTGAACCATCCATTGCATTCCAGCCTACTAAGGACAATGGCAGTGACACAATGCAGGACAACACAGGTACGGTGGCCTCCTAATGTCCAAAACCTGAAAGTGGGCACTTGCATGCTCAGGAGCGAGTGCAGAGTGTCAGCGAAAGGGGCCAAATCCGCAGCTGCCTGCAGATACAGATGGCTGTTAGAATGTGCATGAGATTTGGCACACCAGTGCCATGCCTGACAACAGCTTTACGACTGACAAGGTGTGGGGGAGGGAGCGAAGGCCACACGGCATTCACATTCACACCTCCCCGAACCTCCTGCCTGCTGGAACTTTGACATAATCTGCTCAAGGTGCAGCTGAAGTGCCAGGTGGGAGGCGTCACCTTGGGGAAGAAAGACCATCCTACATTATGTATTTTACATCCAAGACAATCGCATGCTCTGTACCCCCTGTCGAAAGAATGTCTAAATACAGAATGGAGAGGCGAAAGCAGAATTGGTCTGTTGTGTTGAATGCCTGCCGTCTGCAGGAGCCAGCTTCCTGGGCACGTGTCCATAGAAGTCACAGTGTGAATCTCAATAAATGACAAGGTCTGCTGCCACCGGGGCACTTTTGCCTCCTTGTGTCTAGAAAATAGCACGGTGGACAGGAGTTGTCTTTGTGGTAGAGTTGATGGCCTTTTGGGCGGGAATGACAGGATGCTCTTACATGATTACAGCGAATGAGAGTACCTGTGGACCCAAACTCTGCTCACTGATACCAATGTGAGTTCACCCTGAACCTCTTGGCAGCTTCCAAGTGCCCCCATTGTGGTTGCAAATACATATAGAAATCTTGGCTGAGAAGGTCATGGTGACGATCTACCTTCACAGTGAAGCAGGGTGTTCAAAGGGGTACAGAGCCACTGTAGAGACACCAGAGGGCTTGAGCTCACTCTTTCTCCTAAGTGCAATACTTTGTAATTATACACCCAGCCTCAGACCCTGCACCCAGCCTCAGGAACGACCATTAGTAGGCAGTGTCCAGGGGAGTTAAAGTTGCTTAAGAGATTGTGAGTTCGGTGTGCATTTTTGCCATTTTGAAAGCATCACCAACAGCATGGAATCCAGTGTAGGCTCTAAAGTTTCTTCATCCATCTGTTGCTAATTAGAAAGAGCGTCAGAGAACATATGGTCACAGAACTATCAGGAAGGAAAATGAATGAAAAGGAATATTCTAAGTACAGATCTAAGTAATGCTGTTTTCAATAAGTGGCCAACAAACTCTCCAGAGGGCAAGAATAAGCTGAAACAAACACAACCCAGAGCATAGACAGGCTGCAATCTCACTCCTCTGTACATTTTAATTACGTTTCTTGACACCTAACAGACATTGCCCCACAGAGAATCACCTCCTTAGGTGATCAATCTTTCTCTGAATAAACACCAAGCATGTGTTGAAGCACGGTGCATTGGCTTATTTTGTTATTTTATTTTATTTTTAAAGAAAGAGGGGACAGTGAGAGAGAGAGAGAGAGAGAGAGAGAGAGAGAAAAGCAATTTTTTATTTAGTTTTTCATGTAACATTCATTTCTCGGACACTTTGTTGTGACTGTGGTGCTAGGGTTTGAACTCAAGTACCTGTACATGCCAGGCAAGCTCCATGATTGCTAAGCCACTGCTCCAGCCCCTGTTATTTTATTTTTTGATGCTCTGTCTTTTGGGGCCCTGAAAGCCTGCGGAATGGCCCTTCCAAGGGTCAAGCAATCCCTAGATTTGACATACTTAGCTACCTGGACACAACTTTGATGAACAAAGAGCTGATGCAGAATCTGTGCCCTTCACTGGTCCCCCTTGATCAGACTCTTCAGTGCTGCTCCTGCCCTGATCCCTCAGGGCCAGGTGCCTGATGGTCCTAGACAGCCCCCACAGCCCAGAACCACTGCAGCCCTTCCTGCTGTGGGCTCCTGAGCATCCCCCGCTTCATTCTTCCCCAGCCAAAGCTACATTAAAGCCTCTGCCTGCCCATCATTCTCTTCTCTCTGCTGTTCATCTCCTCACGGTGCTTCCTGTGTGCTTCTGGGGGCTTCCTGTCCTGTGTGTTTCCAGGGAGCTGTTGCTATAATAAAAACTTCTTCCTTCTTGCAAATCTTTTAGTGTCTGTGTATCTTACTGAATCCATTCTGGACAAGTGTACAGATGTACCAAGTTTTTAAAATAGCCTGCTTTAGAAAGCAAATAGATTAATAGGTTAAAACACATATTTTATAGAGGTATACTGACTAAATAGACATTCTCCTTGGTAATTTGAAATAGTTTTAAAGTATCATTTTTGTACATTTATTTCTATTATCAAGCATTAAAATGAGCAGTCTGTAGTAGTTCTCTAATTAGTGGTTACTTTGTAGAAAATGCTACTCTAGATCCAGGAGAATAGAGCAGGAGAATAAAGCAGTTTTGGGCCAACAAAATATATGCAATTTAAAGACTCAAAGTGCAGAATACAAGTATGTATAATTTATGAGCAATGCCCTGTGCAAAAATAACCAACACAGGAAGTTTTATTGACAGTCATAACTAGAAAACATTTCCATCTTTATCTAATCTGCCAGAGTATGTTGAGCATACCTCTTTATGACATTTATGAACCTTCTCTCTGCTACTCAACCCCCTAGCATGCGGGGGTTATGGCATCTACAGAACACAGGAAGTCCTTGCAGGGCCAGGAGACAACGCAGCACACTGAAAAATGCACCCAAATCCAGGTGAGAACAACAGTTGAACTACTCACTGGCTCTGCAGTGTTGAGTAAATTACTAAATCTTGTTCATCTGCAATTTCCTTCTTGGTTAAATGGGGAAAATAATATATCCTTCAAATGATTGTTGGAAAGATTAATTGAGAAAACACATGTAAAATGCATGAGATGTGTGGATGCTCAATAGACCTCTGATTCCTGTTCACTGTCTAGGAGTCTCACCCAAGAGTTGAGCAATCTATGTATCATAGATCTTCAATAAAGTTCATCACATAAAGTATATATATATATACACACATACATACACATATATATGTATATACATATATATACACACATATACATATATATACATCTAGACACAAGCAGAAGTGGATGGTGCTGAATCAATTTTGTAAAACATCCCTCAATTATTAAATCCTTCACAGAAAGAGCAGCAACTGATGTCTAACTGGAGAACTGCAGATGTGGATGCATAGGAGGTAAATCACACAGGCACGCAGAGCTATAGAGAGGGCCCCGGTGTCCAGCATAATGCTGAGGGCACAATATGCACTTGGCTTCATTAGGCAGAATATGTCTTCCTGATTGAGGATGCTTAAGGCAGAAAAAAGGATCTTCTCAATATCATAGAGCTAATGATTTTTGAGAAAATATTTAAACCGAGTACTACGACCTTAAAATCCAAGATCGGGACATCTCTACAAATCCTGTCACTTCCAGGTGTGTGCTGCACTCTTCTGCACTCTCCCTGTGGTTTTATAAAAGGAATAAAGTGTTAAACACTAATCACATCAAGCCAATGGCTTCTTCCTGGCTGCAGGAGCACATTCTACTTCTAGTTCTGTGGTTCTCCTTGCCCACAGATAGCTCTTCACCACTTCCTATTCCTATTTCAGGGTATGTTTTAGCTTTTTAAAAATTTTCCAATGTTTTTACTTTTTAAAAACTTTTGTGTTTTTCTCTTGGGGATGGGATAAAGAAAAAATTTTGGTTCATTCTTCTGCTCCTAGATGAGCAATTCATCAACTTTTTCTTATTTTTATATCGATGGACTATAGTTGTACATAATTATGGGATTTGTTGTCACATGTTCATAAATGCACATGATACAGCAATACCCACTCAGCACCTTCCCCCCAACCTCCTTCCTCCCATTTTCCAGATCTCTTTTTGGTCTTGTGTTTTTCCTAACATATCCACGTACATTGACATAATTCTCATACCTATGAAGAACATTTCCCCTTTCACTCACTTTCTTCCACCCCTTGTTATTTTTAGATATAATTGACAATAGGATTAAATATTAACATTTTTGTAAAGGCATGCAGTATAGCTTATTCAAATATTTTATGCAGTATTTTGCAACTGTAGGTAATGTCATTAATATTGACATATTGCATCAGATTTACTCATTCAGGAAACATATAGGACATCCAATAGGCCTAATCAAATGAGAAGCTCGCCAACACATCATATTCAAAATGTACAACAAGGAAATCAAGGAAAGAATATTAAAATCTGCAAGGGAGAAACACTAAATCACATTCAGAGGCAAATCAATAAGAATCATATCTGATTTTTCAGCCCAGACCCTGGAAGCAAGAAGATCATGGAAGAATAATTTTCAATGACTGAATGAACACAACATGCAGCTAAGAATACTATACTCAGCAAAACTCAGCTTCAAATTTGATGGGAAAATATTTTAGCTCTAAAGTTTGATAAATTTTAATTTATTGTTTTTCCTTTTTGCTAGCTTTTTAGAAAATATTTTTCTTATTTACATATAACAAACATTAGGCTATATTTTGATATAATCTCAAATGCATGGAATATTATTTGGTCTAATTCAATCCCCAGCACTTCCCCACCCCTTCTCTCTTTTTCTTCTCCCCTCCCTCTACCTTACAAATCTTTCTGTAATTAATTTATAGTTTTGTAATTCGTGTCTTGTGGATATACTTGATGCTGGGATTCACTGTACTTAGCAGGTAAATGCTTAAAAATATCTGCCTACTGCTTGGCAATAAAGACATTTTCCCTTTGTTTTGTTATGTATTTATGTTTTTCTTTTACCTGTCACAGAAAGTCCATCTCAAATTTGCTCAGCATCATTTAATGAAAAGTATACCCTTTCCTACCACATAGGTTCTACCTTTGTCAGAAGTCAGCTATGTATGTGTGGATCTGTTTCCCCAGTCTCTATTTTATTTCATGAATAAATTTTTGTTTTTGCATCCATACTACAAAATTTTAGCTGTTGCTGATTTAGCATTTAGAACAACTAATGCTATATATCCAGCATTTTTCTTCAATATTATTTTGTTATTATTTCTTCTTTGCATTCACACATAAAATTTGAAATAACTTTTTTCAATTTCAGCATACAGATACAGAGAGTTAGTCCACACAAATATATCCCAACAAATATGCTGACTTATTGACTTGAATTTATTCAATGAGTAGATAAACCTCTGAAACTTCCAAAAATTTAAATACTCAGTGTTATAATCCATTAACATACAGAAGGCTCTATCATGGACATAAAAGTTATAGATGATTTACAGACGTGTCACAATCTTAGAGAAATCTATTTATCAATCATATGTCTGTTTATCTATCTAGTACTGCCTAGAATATTTCAATGTAGTTGTCTCACACTATTTTTTTAGGTTTAGCCTTGGTAATTTTATTCCTACTTTTAGTCATATTTTCATTAACATTGCAGCTTCTTTTACATACTCACACACATGCACACGCACACACACACACTCACGCCCAATTGTTGGTGCTATTGACTTTGTGCTTAGGAACCTCATGAGTCAAGAATTTTTAAATCTCTGTCCTATGGGCCTTGCTGGGTCTGTGGATGCAGAAATAAGCAATGTGCATTCTCTTCCTGGACTATTTCAGATGGAGAAATAGTGCATGGGAGGGAAGATGGAAAGAGCCCTGAGTTGCAGCTACTGGATTGCAGTAGGGAGGCATTCAAGGAGTCAGCATGAGTTGAATGCTTGCTTTTGGTTTTATTGTCATTAGACAGATAGCACTGTCTGAACTTTACACTGCTCTCTGATCACTTCCATCTGGACTCTTTAAACCCTTGATCCTGGCAGCACTGATGGTCAGTCCCTTCTTTATATTAAGATTTTGTTTTGCTGGGCTTTAACATAGAATGCAAAATCTCCAAAGGCAGAAGATGATCTTTTCTATTCACTGCTAGCCCCTATTGCCTGGGAAGATAATATGCTCAAAAATATTTATCTTTTCTTAATATATATTTGTTCCTCTGTGTCCTGCAAGAAGTCTCTTCTTTCCTTCCACAATCAGTTCCAGTGTTGCTTCTCCCAGAAATCTCACTCTACTTAGCAAACAGGATTGAGAATGTTGTCTTTTCCCTATCATTATATCCTCAGCTATGGAAGATTACATGGCACATTATAATAAAAATATGTAAAAAATATATCCCTCTTTTCCATCATTAGAAGAAATGTACCCTTATCTTTAATCGTTTCATGCCAAAGATGGTAGGTGATACATAATGCTGCTTTCTTGAAAGCACAAATAAATGAAAATTTCAATGAACAAATAAAAATCACAACAGTCAGTAGTCACTGAATTAGCATGTACAGACCTAAGAAGAAAGCCAATGGCAGATGAATGTCAGGGCAGTTAAAAGGAAGCAAGTCAGTTCACATGCCAGTTTTGGGGCACAGAACATCTCCTGGACTCTTCTTTGAATTTAAAATACTAGTGGAGATTTCATTACATTTGTTCAGAGGAATCCAAAAGATGCCCTTCTGTAGGTGTTTGCATAAACCTTCTTATTAAGAGTGAAGCTCCGGATCCTTGACTGCTTTCCCACAAGGATATGGGCTGGATCATGCAGGAATGACATGGACATCAGAGACCAATTCTTTAATTTTCCTACACATTACGTCATGAATCACTGATATTATGACCGACTTTTTCCCAAAATACTACCCTCTACTCATCATAACCACACTGTAAGGAATACTCTTTAATTCTTTTAATTCCTGGACTTGGAAAGACGATGGTTAAGAGTAAGCCTGAGGCTGAGTTTGTCGAGGGCACAAGTCAAATGCAGATCCAGATCCTATGCCTTGTCTTTTCCCCCATGGCAGAAAACTCTTGACCAAGGTTCCACTTCTAAGAAATGGAGTTAAGCAGAGGCTTTGTCCCTGCATTTCCTGAAAAAAATAAGAACTAATTCATTTGCAACAAGACTCTCATGACACTTTCATCCTAATAGGCAATCAACATAGGGTAGCTGCAATTATTTACTGTGCATATAATGAATGAATAACTTTCCTACTCCCTACCTTACTGTTGGTCTTATCTCTGTGCCCTCTTCATCCCAAATTCAGTGCTGCTTCATAGTCTTTACCCTACTACACTGCTACCAGGCCTGGCCTCTGCACCTCTGACCTCTCATACCTCTGCCTGTGTGGCCTCTGCACCTCTGATCTCCCATCCTGCTACCAGGCTTGGCCTCTGCACCTCTGGTCTAGCACCCTGTTTCGAAGCTTGCCCTCTGTATTTTGGCACACTCTACTCAGATATCTCATTCTTAACTCGAATGCCACTCATCCCAAGAGGCCCTTCTTGCCACAGAAATAGCTCCCCTTGCCCTCAAGTTTATTAAAATATCCTACTTTATATATTTCAGTATGCTTCATGGTTGTGTCCCTCCATTCACATGTTAGCTTTGCCATTTCACAGAAGAATTTAACAGACTTGAAGGTCAACACCCTCGTGCACTAGCGAGGCCCCAGCCAAGACCAGCACTTGCTGTGCACACATACTCCCTCCCCCGTCGCACGCACACGTATGCAGACTTGCAGTCAAATGAGACCAGTTGGTGTTGGTGAGTGACAACTGACAGAGGACTTGCATTTACATCACCCTGAAGAGATGCCATTGTTCACCCAGGAGTGTCACAGCCAACATTCTTAACAAAGTTCAGAGGGAATGTTTACCTGGATGACACGCCTATCAAAAATACCTTCTAAGGCACAGGGACATAGGCAATTCCTGGGTAAAAAATTAAAAAATAATCACATGTATCATACATTTCTGAAATAATTTGGTGAGCATTTTACCTTGCCTCAGCTTCTTACAAACCTCAAGCCTCATCGCTTTTTTAAAATGACACATATTTCAAAACACTTTTATAAATCTAGTTAGGAATTGATTTTTTCTGCAAATGCTCTGAAAGAGTTGACACTGTCTCATTCTGTGACTGTGGGGTCTCCCATGTGATGTGGAGCTGCCAGGGCCTGCAGTATTGGGGCACCCGTTCCCTGTCCTGGGTGACCAAGTCCTCATAAAGATCTATAGGGTGAAAAAAAATGCCAACAACCAAGTCCAATTCAGAGACAAATAGATATAGAAATCATGTGAACTATTTACTGTGTCCTTCTTGCATATCAGGAATTGGTCATGAATTATTTCTAAGCCTTATAGATCCCAAGTTAGAGAGGAACCTTTTTTTTTTTAATTTTATTTTGGGGATGCAGAGATCAAGCCTGAAATGTGAGGAGACATACTCAGGGTAGATACAATGCTATGCCGTGTAACCAGGTTTGAAGACTCCATGCTTTTTTATATGAGGCTCACAATAATTTTCAGTGAGAGAAAAATACAATTATTCATAAAACCTTTCATGGTTTTTTTACAGTTTAAGTTGGAAGAATTGCATTCCAGTATTTTGAATAATAAATAATAGGATGATGAACATATTTTACTTGAATATGAAGCAAGTGTTCTTTTTCCCCCAGTACTTATCCCTGGTACTTATCATTTATACTGTCTAATTCAATAAGCACATCTCACATTTATTTCTTACAGCTTTGCATAATATTTTATGCCAAAATTATAACTTAATCATAACTCTGGTTTATTAAAAACTGACAAGCCCTAGCTGTTGATATAGTTAGTTTTCCCCTTCGTTATTTGAGATTTAATCTTTCTCTGCATTTAAAACCTTTTTTGATCTACTTTCTTAAGGAGAAGCCCTGGTCTGTTAGCCTGTGGGCAAAAGCAGGTAAACCAATGCAGAGCTTCCTGCAATGTTATGAAGTGCAAGTGCTGATCACAGACTGTGGGGGGTAAGTATGTTCACATTTCTGTGCATCTCACTTTATAAATTGATCCAAACACATTTTTTTAAAAGAGAAATGGACAATGAGCGTGTGAGAGAGAAAGAGAGAATCAATTTTATTTAGTTTTCATGTGACTTTTGTTGCTCCAACAGTTTGTTGTGAACATGGTGCTATTGTTCAAACCTGTGTCCTAATGCATGGCAGGCAAGCACTGTCACCACTGAGCCACCGATCCAGCCCCAGATGCAAACACAAACACAATTTGCTTATATAGAATAAGATGGATTGCACTATATGGTGTTTGCATTTGTAAAGAATCCTAATTACATAAATGTAGCACTCCTACATAGCTCTTTCCTTCTTTTGAAAGCTCGTGGCATGTCATCTGTTCCTTTTTTATGACATCTTCCTGTGCTGCCTTATCTGTGGCTAAGTGTGCATACTCGCACATGTGAAGTATGGAGAGAGAAGACTTGAATTTGAAGTACATCCATTCTGCAAATGTTGATTGTTTGACATCGGACTAGAGAAGTTTTCACTGAATCTCAGTATCCTCATGTAGAAATTAGAGTTGCAATGAGAAAAATATTGATGCATTTGTATTATAACTGGAAAATAATAGAACTTCTAATATTCTCTACTAATCTTCAAATTAAATAAAGATGGAAACCATGACATATTTATCACTATCATTGTGACTCCCACAATTACTGCAAAGGCAGAAGAGAGTTGATTTCAATTTCAAAGAGAAGGCTAATAGACTTCACTGTTATTCCGCTTAGAATAACTCACCATAGCAACATGGGCGCAACTCTCCTTTGGCAAACTCTAGTCATTCTTCCAAACGCAGCCCAAAGCTGTCCACATCCAGGGCATCTTGCCTTTGACTTTAGGGAGCATGTCCCCTATACTCACCTGTTCTGATTTCTTTCTTTTAACTTCAATTGTACACTTGATTTCACAATTTATCTTTCTGTTCCACTGTGACTAAAAGCATATCCTATCATCTGTCCTTTTGTGACACCCGAGTGGTCAGTGGCTCTGCCTTGGAATTAAGGCCTGTGTGCTTGTGGTTTGTAAGATGCTCAGTGTCCTAAGACATTTGTAGAGATGTATTAGGAAGGAGGGGAGGGATAAGGGTGGGTAATTGGGGAGGATTTGGGGGGGTAAATCTAATTTTCAGAATTTATATATATATATATATAATATTTCATTAGAAGCTTGTTTGATTGTTCAACAA
>PVKS010010628.1:38650-59684 GCA_004027875.1 Aplodontia rufa | reverse complement strand
TAATTGAAAGAAAACTAGAAAGAAATATCAATAGAGACCCATGATATGGGTAGAGCCCGAGTGCTATATATTAACTAACTACACAATGTCAATATCAAGATCTGAAAAAACCCAGAACATCATGGCCCAAGCTGTGCTCCAGTGTCAAAGGAATTCTGCTTATTATTCTGACACCCACCTGTTATGCTTCCCACATTCACCATTTACAAGGTATCCTGTAAAGAAACTACTTGAGAACCCCTGAGCGCTGCCCACTCTGGAGCCACATTCCTGATTTTGCTGTGTATGTGTTCTGTTCTAGTGTTTCCTTTCCTGTATAAACCTCCTTGCTTTTCCAAATATGTCTCTACTTGTGCCTCCTTTAATGTGCCCTAAAATTCCTTTCTAAGGTGTAAATAAACAAGCTGCCAAGGCTGAGTTCAAGTCTTCTTTTACCTTCTTCCAATCTCCTTCAATGTCATTCAAGGACAAAAAAACAGTGTAAAATGTATTACATGATGTTTTATATGGGACATTATTCATTTATAATGCTTATATTTGAATTCACAGAGAAAATTAGAAGTAAATGCAATACTGTCATAATTAAGATGTAAAATATTGCACGAGTATATATTTTTAGTGAACACTCATGAAATTGTGTAAAAAAAATAGTAGTGAAAATTAACAGTCACTTCCACTATGGAAAATACTTTCTGACTCTTTATTCTGTGTAACAATTCAATCTCCACTCTAAGCAATCAAGAAATTCTTCCATGCTTTCTTCAAAATTTTGGTTTTTCATTATTTGTATTTTGAACAACCATGTATATAAAATTTTGCTTCTGTAGTTTAAAAATCAGACTTTTCTTCATTAAAGATAATCTGTGACACCATCATCAACCAGTGAAAGACGTTGCTATTTATTTCAAGTTTTATTAATAATGAAATGTCTTTAAGTGTGAGGAATTTTGTCATTGTGTTCCTTTCTATAATGATAGCATGTGAATTAAATTGCTATTATTCTCTTATTATTTTATATCCATATTCATGAATAGAAATAATACAATTTTCCTTTCTTTTAAGGCTCTTTCTTGAAGAATGTAGAATTCACATAAAATGCTTTAAAGTATTTTCTTTTCCTCTATTATATGTAAGAATTAGCACATGATTGGTTCTCACTCTTTCTTAGATATTTTTTAAGGAAGAAATGTTAACATTATTTTGAATTTCCTCAAATGGAAGGACATGCTTTGGCAACTGGAATGCAAATGATAGGAGAGGCAAATGAAAAGATTACGTTTCTTTAGTATACTGTGTCATAATATTTGGAGGTACAAAATGGTAAGTTAAAGATGTGTATTTTAAATTGTAAGACAACAAATGAATAAACACTATATAATGTTGTAATACAATAAATAAGAGATAAAATAAATGAAACCCTAAAAAATAGATACATTTAGGGACTGAACTGTAATCCTCCAAAATATGCATGCTGAATTTCTAAATCCAGGTAGGTACCTTGGAATGTCATGCTGCTTACAGATAGACTCTTTACAGTGGTAACTCAATTGAAATTATATCTAACAGAAAAAATATATGTAAACTTTCAAGAAAACAAAGAACAATCACCAAATATGACTACACTATGTTCCATAAAACATGTATCAATAAATTATCTGACTTGAAGTAATGAAAAGTACATTTTTTGTCAATAATATTCTATAGCAACAATCATTTATAAATTAACCATATCAAGACATCTGGGGCAAAGCTCAAAGATTAAACTATTAAAGATGACAGCCCAAAGTCAATGGAAATTATGAAGGAAATTAGAAAATATAGAGAATTAAAAAAATAGGAAAACAAAATACAAAAATTTAACCAAAAGAATGATTTAAAACTAATAATTTGTTAATATTTTAAGAAACTATAAAAGAAACAGAAAATTAGAACTAGAAAAAGAAATAGAAATATATGTATATATGTGTACATATACAGCAGGATGTAACAAAAGATCACAGAAAAAAATCAAAAAAATACAACGTTTAAAAATAAGAACATTTCTATTTAGCTCTTTGGCCCATTTACTAATTGGGCTGTTAGTGTTTTGTAGTTGAGATTTTTGAGTATTTTGTAGATTCTGGATATGAGACCCTTGTCAGAGGAATCATAGCCCAGGATTCTCTCCATTTCCGTAGGAAACCTCTTGACTCTTTTGATTGTTTCCTTGGCAGTACAAAAGCTTTTTAGCTTTATGGCATCCCATTCACTGATTCTTGACTTTACTTCTTTCACTTTCGGAGACCTGTTGAGAAAGTCTTTGCCTACTCCCAAATGTTGAAGCATTGGACCTAATTTGTCTTCTATCAGTTGCAATGTAGCTGGTTTAATACCTAGCTCCTTGATCCATTTTGATTTGATTCTTGTGCAAGGAGAAAGATATAGGTCTAATTTCAACTTTCTGCAAGTGGATGACCAGTTTGGCCAGCACCATTTGTTGAAGAGGCTGTCACTTCTCCATGTAATATTTTGTCCCCCTTTGTCAAAAATCAGATGTTTAAAGATTTGAGGATTTGTTTCAGGGTTTTCTATTCTATTCCATTGGTCTTCTTTCCTATCTTGATACCAGTACCATGCTGTCTTTGTTACTATGGCTCTATAATATAGTTTTAGGTCTGGAATGGCAAATCCGCCTGTTTCATCTTTCTTGCCTAGTAGTGCTTTGGCAATTCTTGGTTTCTTATTGTTCCAAATTAATTTGAGAATTGCTTTTTCTATGTCTGCAAAGAACGACATAGGTATTTTTATAGGGATAGCATTAAATCTATATAAAGCTTTCGGTAGAATGGCCATTTTTAATTATATTAATTCTTCCTAACCAATAGCATGGGACATCTTTCCATCTTCTTAGGTCATCTTGGATTTCATTCTTCAATGTTCGATAGTTTTCATTGAAGAGATCTTTGATTTCCCTTGTAAGGTTAATTCCCAAGTATTTTATTTTTTTTGAAGATATTTTGAAAGGGACTGATTTCCTGACTTTTTCTTCAGTTCTATTATTGTTAGTATATAGGAAAGCTATTGAAACTTCTCACCAGAGCACATTGATCAAGCCAATGAATACATGAGAAAGTGCTCTAAATCTCTAGTAATCAGAGAAATGCAAGTGAAAACCACATTAAGATATCACCTTATGCCAGTCAGAATGGCAAAGATGAAGAAAATAAACAATAATAGATGCTGGAGGGGATGTGGAGAGATAGGCACATTAACAGACTGTTGGTGGAGCTGCAGACTGGTACAGCCCCTCTGGAAAGCATGTGGAGAATCCTCAAAAAGCTAGGGATGAGCTCACCATACGACCCTGCTATTCCACTCCTGGGTATCTTTCCAGGGGATTTAGAATCAGCACATTATAGTGACACAGCAATATTTATGTTCATAGCAGCACAATTTACTATTGCTAGGCTATGGAAACAACCCAGATGATCTTCACTGGATGAATGGATCCAAAAACTGTGGTACATTTATACCATGGAATTTTACACAGCAATTAGAAACAATGATATTGCAGCCTTTGAAGGTAAATGGATGGCTATGGAAGAAATTATGCTGAGTGAAATCAGCATAACCCAGAGAACCAAGGGTCAAATGTCTTCACTCATCTGTGGAGGCTGGAACTAGACCCTGGCCATTGAGAGAGGTGGTCTATTATCAGGTGTTAAATCCAGATATCATGTAATGTTACACAACCTAATATTTTTTTAGAGATATAGTGGGAAGGGGAAGGGAGGGATAAGGGTGGGTAATCGGGGGGCATTCCTGGGGGTAATTGAGATATCCAGAATCTATACTCATTTTATATTATTTTGTTAAAAACTTGTATGGTTGTTCAAAAATAAAAAAAATTAAAAAAGAACATTTAAAAAATTCAAGACATGCAAAGTTGATTTACTTTGTAATTTCAAGAATGCAACACTGATTTTTATGTAAAGTAAGTAAAATTTATTCTCTAGCTTGATCAAGCCAAAAGAAAAATAAAGAAAGAAAGAAAGAAACCAACTGTCCAGAACATGAAAAAGAAGGCAAAATTTTTACAGTTCCTGTGGACATTAAACAAAAAAGCTAATAGCAAAATAGGAATAATATAATTCCAATAAATTTTACATAAAAGAAGCTTAAAATGTTTTCAAAAGCTACAATTTCAACCAATTTAAATATAAGAAACAGGAAAACATGAAGTCCATTATCTATATTTTACTCTAAATGTATATTGAAAAATTATTCCCTTGAAGGAAACAGTAGTCACTAATAGATTTATTTATTAATCATGTCAAATATCTAAGAAAAAAGTTATATCACTATAACATAAAATTTTAACCATGTATATACCACACAATTTTATGAGCTGAATATGTTTACCTAAATCAAATGCAGAAAAAGATAAGATAAAATAAAAACTAAAAATGATTGCAAAAATACTAAAAATAATTATTAAATGCATATGTTTGTATGTATGTTTGTGTGTTTCTATAGTAAAAAAAAATCCTGAAACCATCTAAATGGAAAAAAAAATCAACAAAAATTAGCATCAAATGCATGATAAAGCTAGACCTCTTCAATAATGAATGGGGTAGAATTTCCTTAAGATATTCAGAATACTATGAAAAGCTAGTAGTTGATGTTGAACTTCATGATGAAAGACGATAGTTCCTCCTAACATCAGGAAAGAGATTGTCATTGCTTTTATACATATGTTTTATTAACAATCTCTATTTTATTAAATACCTCAGTCATCGCAATAAAACAAGCAAAAAAAGGTGACAATAGAAAGAAATAATGTGCAGAAAATTTTAAAAATCTTGAAGGATTCTGAATGTTCTCATTAAAATTAAAGAATAAATGATGCACATGTTTATCTGATTTAAACATTACACTACTATTTACACAAGTAGTGAGCTATCACCTGATACTATCCATATATGTTCAATTTTATGTTAATTAAAAAAGAAAAATATGTACAGTTTGGAAAGATGTGATTGTGTTGAAAATCCTACAGAATAAGCAAAAACAAAGTAAGAAATTCTAGCAAAATTGCATGTCATAATGTTATTAAATATAAAATGAAAATAAAACTGCATAGCTAAAATGAAACGTAGCTAGTAGCTAGAGAAGAATACTTGAGACTTGAGAATCTAATGTAATAATAATGGAAAATCTATTGTTAGAATTTTTAATGGAGTTTTAATAATTGTATTAATAACTAGTTGCAATGAAGTAGAAATTATTAACTTTAAGAATTCAGAAAATTGCATATTTAAGAGCAAAGTGCTTGGCTTAATGCCAGGTAGCTACCAATTCTCCATCTGGGTGGAATCCTGCTGTACTCAATAATTCTTTCTCAGTTGTCTTTCCCAGTCTTTCCTGGGCTGGTGCGGCCAGTGGTGGAGTTCACATGCCAGGAGAAGCTCTTTCTCAGTTCTCCTTTTTTTTTTTTTTTTGACTTGCTTGAATGCAATAGTGAGGGTACCATCCCCTGCAGCTGGAGCATCCCTGAGCTCTCCTGCCCTTCCTTCAACCTGAGGTGCTCTGAGCCCATGCAAGTGCTGAAAGCCTGGAGAAAGAACTAGAAGGTAGTTATGAACAAGCTTTGCAACTGGGAGTTCTCAGAATCCAGCTCTTCACAGCAGGACACTGTGCTTTTTAGCAGAGCATTAAATTTTGGCTGTTGTTCCTTACTCCCTCTGTGTGTTTAGATATCTGTTCACCAGTGCCCACAGGGGTGAAAGCTGCCATTGATCTGCTCTCTCCTAGAAACTACACATCCAGTTTTGTAGCTTATTTATTTATATTTGAGTAATTAGCATTCTAATGGTAAAATAACTAGACAAAACCATACTTTATATGTAGGGCTCTATGCGAGAGAAAAATCACCATATTGGACTCCATGATACTTCTCTCTCCTCCCTCTTCACATTTCGCGCGCGCTCTGAGCAAATGGAGTCCAATATGGTGATTTTTCTTTCGCATAGAGCCCTACATTTATACATGTGCAAAAATGAGATTTTTATAAATCATGTTACTTTTACGCTGTTAGAATGGGAAGATGGCTCCTTTCAGGGTTCTAACTTCTAACCAAAAGTGGAAGACTTATTTTCTTAACAATGTTTCAGTTTCTGATAACTAAAAATTAATGTTTAAATGCACACCAATATTTATATGTGTGTGTTTTATGAACATATTTGCCCTTGTATTTTTCCTTTTTCCAGTATTTGAATTGAATACCTTTATTTATTTTACATATTTACAAAATATTTTGTATATGTGTGCATGATAAGCTCTCCTGAAATTCTCTAAGGCATATTTCAAATTCTGCTCATTATTATTGCTTGTTTTGTAGTACTATGACTTGGAAAGAATACTAGTTAATCTAAAAAGTTGTATCCTATCATTTAGATTTACAGAGTTGAATCAAACCTTAATAGAGTTAATTTATAATAAACCCAGGACAGATTGTTTAGATAATTGAAATAAAGTCACCTTCCTTGATGAATCTAATTTTTAAACTTGCCTGAGCAAAAATGGGTTAGATTTTTGTGTCAGCCAAATAATCAAATGAGAAACAATTATTCTAGCAAAACAAATGCAAATAGCTTCATTTTAGTAATCTTATGCAATTTTTGTAGTAGTTTTGAAACTGATTTAAATGACCTTGAAAAAAATTGAAATATAACACTGTTTCTAGGACTTGAATTAGTGTCTAGTAAAATTAAAATAGACTGCTACTAGAAAACCCACAGCAAATCAGGTGAGTAAGAAGCACCGCAGAGTTTGGGGTGTGCTGATGACACAGCTTGGGGAGTTCCCAACCCTCTTGATTGCAATATAACCAGGCAGAGATGATTCTGTACGTGGACTCCTAACAGATCTTATTTCTCAAAATGTGATACTAAATTTAACATGAGTTATTTGTTTTTCATTGCTGTAAAATAACTTAGTAAATGATATACAGCTGTCTGTTTAGTAGTGGAGTTCTGCATTGATTTTCTTTTTCTCCTGTCACTACAGAAAATGGTGACATTTTAGGACTTTAAGAAAACAATATGTATTTTTATCCATTTTATAATACTGATATTCTCCTCCTCTTAATGAATGAGTCTTTCTGCTTTTATTCCACATTGGTCTGATAGTGTTGTTTCAGGAAGCTTAAAAACTGTTTTCAAAATATCACACGTGTCTCAATTTTAGTTGCTGACAATTTACTTGAACCACAGTCTTTACTAACTTCATTGAAAGGAGGCTCTATTTCCTTGAAATATACAATGAAATTTCTTATGTTAATATAGATATTAAAGTTTCTATTTTTATGCTTATTTGTATTTTGCCTCTTACTACATACCATCCACTCTCTCTAAATCTCTGATACAAAATACTGTTGAATTTATTTTACACATCATTCAATTTTATATGATGTGTATGATGTGGAAGCATGGATTTTTATGACAGTTTCTATGTAACATAAATGCATAACCTTTGCAGCTATAGCTTCTTGAAGCTGTTTCTAATGTTAAAGGTTTTTGCATTAACTGAATTTTGGACTACAGTGTTTGTTCAGTACCCATTGGTACTCTAATGTGGTTGGTACTTCAAGGCATACCAGAAATGTATTACCTATGATGTGTAGAAATCATGCCAGAAGTGTTTTTCCTCTTTTATTTTCAATTATATTTGTGTATTTAATTACCAAAAATATGAATTAATAAATGTGTCAAGAAATGTAAAATATGGCTAAATCTAAGTACTCGTTCAATTTTTAAAAATCACTTCAATATTACTGGAAAATTACCGTATGTTAGTATGTTTCTTACCTTAAGGAAGCAGACACAAATTAAAAACAATTTTCTAATATTGGCTTATATTCTAGAAGAAGGTAAATAATAAAAAATGATTTGCAAGTCATTGTATACTTCTGAAGGAATGAGTCCAATGTTAGATTAAAATAAAAATTCACCAGACTCAAGTGAATGTGATGCTAGCTACCATAAGAATTTATTTCTTCCTTATTATTGAGAATATTTACATGCTATTTGGCCCATAAAACTAAAATAGGCTTCACTGATGAAGTCTTCTTTTTGGTTTATTGAATAAATGCAAATTGGAGAACATAAACATTTTAATTTGATGTAAACGAGTGGTTTAGAATATCTATTCAAGGGGCTGGAGCAGTGGCTCAACAGAGTGCTTGCCTGGAATGTGTGAGGACCCGTGTTCAAACCCTAGTACCACATATGCAACTTAAGTGTCAGATTACAAGGCCAGATGAAAAAGTAAATAAAATTGGAAAATTAGATATCTCTTTCTGTCTCACTGTCCTCCCTCTCTCTCTCTTAAAAAGAAAAAAAAAAGAGTATCTATTCAATGAATCACTCTGGCTTGTGAAAAAACATTCACCACTAATATAAAATGAAAAGAAACAGGTTAAATTTGGTTTCATAAATGTAAAAGTGACTTGATTTAAAGGCCTGTCACTTACAATCTTTTATGCAATATTTTGCTAATAAAACTTCCTCATTATTAATGAAATTATATCGAAAGTTGGTAGGTTCTTTAATATTGACAACTGACATTTTAAATTCAAAGCTCATGTCTATTATTTCAAATTCAAAAGTGTGGAAACAGCTAGAAATACGGTAGAGCACAAGTAGCATGCCCAAACAACAGTTTTAAAACTTGTCAAAATTATGAAACAATTTGTTAATCTACTTGATTTAGTGATCAAAAAAATTGTTTTGAAGTATGAAAACGTTGTGTGATTATTTACTGAATTTCTCACACTTACATGGAACTCTGATAAAAGGGATATTTTTCTTCACTCAGAATATGCATACAGGCCAGTGAAAATATAGATGGTAAGAGGTAATGAATCTCCCTATCTGGCCTGAAATTTCTTAAGTTTTTTAGAGAAGGAATCAGTACATTAGAAGAAAGGGATCCAGATGGAAGGAGGAGAAGAGAGTCTGATTATGTAACTGGGGAACAAAATCGATCAAACTATGCTGTGTCCATGCATGAATGTGCCACAATGAATTATGCTTTATATGTGTGTGCGTGTATATGTATGTAATTATAATGCACTGATTAAAATAATCATCAGCATCAGCATCATAGAGGGGAGATCACAGAATATTGAGGAAAGCAGAAGAAAGAGACATAGAATACACTGGGGAATAAGAATAAACAAATCATGTTTATGTGAAAATATGACATAATGAATCCCACTGTTGTGTATAATTATGACACCAATGAAAAGAACTTAAAGTGTTGTTAGTCTCTAATTATAACTAAAAGCAGTGAAAAATATCAAAGGAAAAAATGTCCATTTGCCAAAAAGCTTTTTTTTAATTGTTTTGCATTTTATTTTTAAATAAGATGTACAAGTCTATGTCTGAGAAGCACATTTTCTATTTTCTCAAACTCTGGAAATATAATTTCTAAAGACAGGACTAGAAGGATTTGATATACATGTGCTTTATCCTAACAGGCATACTCTTTCACCTTATTACTTCAATTTTTAATTATTCTACAGTTGCACTGAAATATATATTTGTTCATGAATATTAGTTTGGTATATCAAAGGCAAATATTATTGTGTTGTAAATATCCAAAGGTCATATATTATGTATAATGCTTGGGTTATGGATGCTCAATAATAGAGAAATAAATATCTGGCTCAGCTTTTCTCATTCTTAGCATAAATTTATGTTCTCAGCATAAATCACAATAAGGCCTTTTGCACATGGGTTGTAACAGAAGAGGGAGCTATTTTGCAAAAAGATTTAACACTACTCAAACTCTAGTACCGCTGGGGGAGAAAACAAATCATCAAAATATTGAAATGTCTACTTTCTTCATCATAAGTCCTATATAAGAAAGGTTGAAATTTAGTGTTAAATTTGTTACTGTTCCATTTGCAGGATCATATTGCTATGAGGAGAGTGTAGTCATGTATTCACAGGTTTCCACTAAGGGTGAGAGTTTGTGTTTGCATTTCCCAAATAAACATGAAGTATTATCTTCTCTACATGTGTATGCAAGTCTTTGTTATAAACAGTCTAAATTATATAATGTGCTACATTAAATATGATTGATTATTTTAGTAACAAAGGGATTAACTGTATAATTATTATGTAATAGTCAAAAGATAGCTTCTATATAAAATTTCATATTCTTTGTTGGTAATTTTCGTTTGGATTTCATTGGTTATTTCATTTCAAAAGTTTAATAGGCTAAGCAATATTTATGAGAGGATGGATTTAAATCTGGCACTATCATTTTATCCCCTTCAGTGTTAACAAATTTTAAAGTGTTGGTTATAAGAATTAGAAATCTTGGGGTTTGGGGATTTAGCTCAGTGGCAGAGCACTTGCCTAGCACACGCAAGGCCCCAAGTTTGTTCCTCAGTCCTGAAAAAAAAAAAGAATTAGAAGTCTACTTGAAATATTTATATATTAGCAATTGGTTAATATTGAGTTTATCATTTTGGTAACTCAAATAAAATCCTGGAATTACAAACAATCATTTTAATGTTGTTCTGTAGAGGTTTAATAGTTCTCAGCTATATTTTGGGAAATGAAGATCCCATTTGTTGAATGCTTATATGGTTACCCAAATATTAACCAAGCGTATTAATAATGTTTAATTTTTGTCACCTGAATTTATTTGCATAATGCATAATATGCAGAAATTCAATTTCTGATTGAAAAACTCTTGGGAAATAGTCACAAACTACTCTAATTTGAAATGGATAATTTTTGGCATTTCTGTTGGTTTACCAAATATTTGAGAATACAAACAAAAATGTCTTTAGTGTAATTTGTTTTAATATAAAACTTTGATCTCATGCCATTTTTAGTTATCACTGTATGAGGAGGAAAAACTATAAACATAATCAAATGAATTCCTTAGAATATTTCCTAACAATTGTTATTAAAAATAAAGCTACAGGCAGGACACCTGTACCTAGGTCCCCACCAGAGCTCACACAACCACTGCACACAGATCCAGGCCTCAGATTTGGGGCTTGCAGCTACTTGAAATTCACTCAAGCCAAGGATCCCCTCCACAGTCCTGACCCACCCAACCCCATGCTCATAGGTGCCCAGCTGAAGCCAATACCTACAAGGTCTAGATATATTGGGGTAATACCTGCTGCCAAGTTTCAAAGGTCCTATCGCAGCATGCAGGAGGTCCCTTTCAGCCCATCATGAGACTCCAGGACTAAGGAACACATACAAGCTGCTGTGCTTCTACATCCAATGTGCAGGCCTGCACCCCCAAGATTCCAGATTGATGCCCTAGGGTCTAGATCCATAAGTGAAACTTAATTCAGAGATCCAGAGGATTATCAAAAATGAGGGATCAAAATAGAAAAGGTTTACCTGAAGCCCACAACTCCTAAACCAAGGCATGGATGGCGAGCAGGATGAAAACATAGGAAAAAAAGTACCAATAATCTGATTACTAAAAGGAACAATGAACTAAAAGAAGATTTAATGAAGGAAATAAGTAAAAAAACTCAAGAGATGAAAAAGGAAGTAACAGAGCTAAAATATTCAGTCACTCACATCAGAATAACGATGGAGATATTTAATAGACTAACCTCTAGAGGAAACAGAACCTCACCTCTGGAATCAAGAACATCTGACAAAGAAGATAGAATGAGTGAGCTTGAATGCATGAATGACAAAAACAAAAAAGAAAAAAAAAGCTCACAGACTACAAGTAGAAATTTCAAAATGTCTGGGATGAAATCAGAAGAAACAATCTAACAGTAATTGAGATTCAGGAAAAAATTGAAAAGCAAACAAATGGTATAAAGAACATTTTCAATGAAATAGTTAAAGAAACATTTTCCCATATCTGAATAGAGTCAGACATGCTCATCCAGTAAATGTACAGGACACCAAAATGCCTATCAAATGAGAAGTTCACCGAGACACATCATATTCAAAATGTATAACAAGAAAATTGAGGAAAGAATACAAAAACCAGATAGAGAGAAATGTCAAACCACATTCAGAGTAAAACCAGTAAGGATAACCTCTGACTTTTCAGCCAGACTCTCGAAGCAAGAAGATCCTAAAAGGATATCTTTCAATGTCTGAAAGACCATAACCTTTAGCCAAGAATATTATATGCAGCAAAACAACTTCAAATTTGATGGGGAAATAAGAACATTTCATGATAAGATCAAACTTGCAGCATTCATGAACAGAAAACCAACATTAAAAAGAATCTTCAAAGATAAACTCCAAATAGAAGAATCAGCAAAACTCCTCAAAAACCACAAACAATGGAAATTCAATAAAAGTGAACACTATCAAAGACAACCAAGAGAGCACAGATCTTATTAACAAATCAATGACTATGAATCACAACCACATAACTATCCTAACACTGAATAAGAAAGGTCTCAATGCATAAATCAAATGACACAGATTAGTGGATTGCATCAAAAAGCAAAATCCAATAATATGCCACTTACAGGAGACCCACATTAGAGCCAATGACAGACAGAGTTTGAGGATAAAAGGATGGAAAATAATATCTACCAAGTGTACAACCCAGGAAAGTGAGCTGGAGTTGCAAGACTTATATCAGACAAATTAGACTTCAAACATCAGTTGATCAGAAAAGATAAAGGAGGCCAATACATACTACTGAAAGGAACAATACAGCAGGAAGATATAACGATAGTACCATAGTAAATATATACTCCCCAACACCAATGCTCCCAACTATGTGGAAAAATTACTACTGTGGACCTCAGCATCATAATACTGGGAGACTTTAATACTACTCTATCACCAATAGACAAATCATCAAAGCAAAATAAATAAACAAATAAATAAGTAAGTCACCAGTCTAAACAACTCCATAAATCAAATGGACTTAACAGACGTCTATACAATATTCTACCTCCAAATGGATGAATATACTGTCTTCTCAGCAGTGTATGGTTCCTTTTACAAAACAGATCATACTTTAGTACACAAAGGAAATCTCAACATATATAAAAAAGTAGAAATTACTCCATGTATCCTATCAGACCACGATGCCATGATCTTAGCAATTAACAGCAAAAATTCATAACAGAAAAAATATATACTTGGAGATGAAAAATACCCCATTAAATGAAGAATGGAAGAAGACATAAGAGCAGAAATCAATAGATTCTTGGAAAAGAATGAGAATGAATGCACAATATATTGAAACGTTTGGGGCAACATGAAAGTATTCTTAAGGTAAAAATTTTATAGCACTGAGTGCCTACATTAAAAATCAGGAGAGATCTTGAATAAGTAACCTTGTACTCCAACTCAAATCCCTACAAAAGGAAGAATAATCAAAGCGCAAAGCCAAGAGAAAGCAGGAAATAATCAAAATCAGAACTGAAATCAATGAAATTGAGAACAAAAAAATAAAACAATAAAATGAATTGATGAAACAAAGAGCTAGTTCTTTGAAAAAAATAAATAAAATTGATAGACCCATAGCTAATCTCATTAAAAGAAGGAAGAAACAATTGTATCAAATTGATAAAATCACCAACAAAAAGGAAGAGATCACCACTGACACCATGGAAATTAAATTGATTGTCAGAACATATTTGGAAAAACTATGGTCCTCTAACTTAGGTAATCTGGAAGGCATACAAGATTTCTAGACACATACAAAATTCCTAAATTCATGCTGAATGATATTGAAAACCTAAACAGTCAAATAAAAGGCACTGAAATCCATGTAGCAATTAAAAGTCTTACAAAGAAGAAAAGCCAATGCCTAAATGAATTCCCAGCCCAGTTTTACCACATCGAGGAGGATCAACTAACACCTCTCCCTATTAAGCTATTACAAGAAATTGAAAAACAAAGGAACTCTCCCAAACACTTTTTATGAGTTAATAATAACTCTGATACCAAAACTCAATGAAGATGCATCAAACAAAAAGCAAATTTCAGAACAACCACCCTAATGACTATCCATGCAAAAATTCTTAATAAGGTTCTAGCAAACCACATTCAAAAATAGATCAAGAACATAATTCATGATGATCAAGTGGGCTTCATTTCAGGGATGCAAAGCTCTTTTAACATAAACAAATCAATAACTATGATTCATCACTAAAGCAGAATTTAAGAGAAAAAACCATATGATCATCTTAATGAAGTAAAGGCCTTTGATAAAATCAGCACCCATTTATGCTCAAAACTCTAGAGATTAACACCCATATATAAATAAGTTTCCTAAATGTTAACAATAATAGGACCAAGAATAAATCAGGAAATCTCTCTCATTTGCATAGATTCAAAAAGAATAAAATACTTAGAAATTAATTAATCAAAGAAAGTAAAAATTCTTTATAACAAAACATACCGATCATTAAAGACAGAAGTTGAAGAAGATCTGAGATGATGGAAGGATATTTCATGTTCTTTGTCAGGTAGAACTAATATAATTAAATTGGCTATTTTGCAAAAAGCACTATATGGATTCAGTGCAGTCCCCATTAAAATACCAATGTCACTCTTTACAGATATAGGAAAAGCAATTCTCAAAACAAAAACCAGAATAGCCAAAACATTGCTAAGCAAGAAAGACAAAACAGGTGGCTTTGCAATACGAGATCTCAAATTATACTATAGAGCTGTAGTATTAAAAACAGCATGGCACTGGTATCAAAAGAGGAATGAATACAGATGTAATAGAATAGAAGACTCTGAGATAAACCCACAAGTCTTTAAACATCTGATCTTTGACAAAGGGGGTCACAAAATAACATGGAGGAGAGACAGCCATTTCAACAAATGATGCTGGACAAACTGGAGAGTCACTTGCAGAAAATTGAAAATAGATTCTTAACTCTCACCTTGCACAAAAATCAAATCTAATTGGATCAAGGGATTAGGAATTAAACCAGCTACCACACAACTGCTAGAATAAAAATTAGGACCAACACTCCAGCATAGGGGAGTTGGCAATGACTTCCTCAACAAGACTCCAAAAGTGAAAGAATTCCAGTTAAAAACCAATGGAATGAAATCAGCATAACCCAGAGAACCAAGGGTTGAATGTCTTCACTCATCTGTGGAGGCTGGAACTAGACCCTGGCCATTGAGAAAGGTGGTCTATTACCATATGTTAAATCCAGATAAGGTGTAATGTTATACAACCTAATACCTTTTTAGAGATGTTCTGGGAAGGGGAAGGGAGGGATAAGGGTGGGTAATGGGGGGCACTCTTGGGGGTAAATCTAATCTTCAGAATCTATATGCATTTTATATTACTTTGTTAAAAACTTGTATGATTGTTCAATGAATAAATTTCTCAATAAAAAAGAAATTAAAAAAAACAAACCTAGTGGGATGCCATTAAACCAAAAACTTTCTGTAGAGCCAAGGAAGTAGTCAAAACAGTCAAGAGACATCCTACAGAATGGGTGAGTATCATGTCCTCTGATAGCTGTGACAGGAGATTAATATCCAAAATTTACAATTAACTCAAAAAACTCAATAGCAAAAATACAAATGATCTAATCAATAAATGGACCAATGAGCTAAATAGAAACTTCTCAACAGAGGACAATTGAGCAACCCAATGAATACATGAGAAAGAGTTCTAAATCAATAGTAATCAGAGAAATACAAACCAAAACTACGTTAAAATTTCACCTCACTCCAGTCAGATTGGAAAGATGAAGAATACAAACAATAACAAAAGTTGGAGTGGATGTGGGGAGATAGGAACTCTAGTACACTGTTGGCAGAACTAAGACTGGTTTAGCTGTTCTGGAAAGCAGTGTGCAGTCTCCTCAAAATATTAGGCTTGGATCCACCTTATGAACCTGCCATTCATCTTCTGGGTATTTTCCCAGAGGAGTTAGAATCAGCACATTACAGTGACAGCACAGAATCTATGTCAGAGCAAATCAATTTACAATAGCTAAATTTTGGAATCAACCCAGATGTTCCACATTGTGTGAATGGATCCCAAAGCTCTGGTATATACCTACAATGGAATTCTACTCAGCTATTAATAGCAACAATGTAGTGGCCTTTGGAAGTAAATGCATGGCAATAGAAGAAATCAGGCTGAGCAAAGTTAGCCAAACCAAGAGAGCGAAGCTTCAAATGTTTTCCCTCATTTTTGGAGGCTAGAGTTAAACACAGGCTTAGGTGAAAAGGTAGTCAAACTCATGTATTCATCCCACCAAGAGCATAGAAGAACATAATCCAGAGGAACCATAGACTTGTAGGGGGGTAGGGGAGAGGAGGGTGGATAGAAAGAGAGCTATTATAGGGAGGGATCTAGAGAGACAATCAACAGGAACATACCCTTTACCCCACCTCCACCCCCCAGGAAGTCAAACAGTTTATATATATACACAAAGATTAAATACATATATATATATATATGCATATATATATATATATATATATATATATATACACACACACACACATGTTGATATGTATATATATATATATATATATAGACATGCAAATAAATGCCTTGTGAAATTCAAAGCACTTTCTATAGCAAAAAGTATAATTCAACAGTTTGTATTACAATATAGAGACTGGATGTATTTGGGGATTATCAAGCAGCCTCTTACAAAGCACTGTAAACATTTTGCAAGAGTTTTATTTTAAATGAATTCTTCCATCTTATTTTTGATCATTACTTATTTACTTGTAGGTAATACATAACTTCTAATAAGTTAAATAACAATGAGCAATAATACTGTTAGGGAAATATATTTTCTTTGAATTTTCTAGATTCTATGAATTTTAATAAGTAAGACATATGTATTAGTCAATTAGATTAAATTATTTTAAAATTGATTTTAACAAATGAAATTTAAATGTAGTATCCAGAATGTAAAAATCGTTTCATCAGAATTCTAAATAAATATAACTTCTGTATTTCAGTTATTTCCAAGTACATTGTTTTGTTTTTCTGCCACTGGATTTATTTGTAAAAACAGCACAGAAAGACAACAGCTCCTGCAGGCCGGGGCCCAGAAGTCACACTAGTCCTTCTGTCCTCATATTCCCAGACACCGGCTTTCACCCCGGAAACTTCCTGGGGGCCTGAGCAACTTTGGGAGTTGGAGCTGGAGTAGAAGCTGGAGCTGGAGCTGGAGTTGCAGTCTGGGCATTGGCTTGGCCTTTGGCTGGCAAACTACAATCCTTGGCAATGTGGGCATGTTCACACTTCCCAAACTTGGGTTGGGCAAGGAAGGCAACGTGATAAAACTTGCAGCTGGAACCCTTTAGCATCTTAGGCTTAGCCTCCTTAGGCTTTACAAAAGCATAGATAGCCTCAGCTCCTGGATTCAAGATCTTGGCATTTATTTGACTGCATAGTTTTCAGGCCCTTCTTGATGTGCTTCTTCGCAAAATGCATATTTCTCAGGAACTTTGGGTCTACCCCTTTCAGAGATTCATATCTTTATGATTGAGGTTTCTTGATGCCATTCCTGTGCCATTTTCAGGACTAGGTATGAGTGGTGTCGTTCTTCTACTTGGCAATATCCATAACCCAAACTGCTGCTCCCAGAGTGCTAGAGACTTGAAGAGCTCCAATTATATTTTATGAGCTAAGATTTTAAAATCTGTATCTACTACTGATTGGGTAAAGAAAGTAATGAAAACTTTCAGGCAGACAAACCAAAATAAAACACTTGTCATACAAAGGTCATATACCAAAGCTGATTTTATAAAATTGATTTAATTTGTTTGCAGGTTGACCATTCCCAATGTAATTAACCACAACTTTGATTACTTGAGTATATCAGCAAAGCATTGTACTGGTGGAAATCAAGGTACAGATTTTGGCTTTTGGCTTAATGCAGGTTTAAAGGAAATCCAGGGCTGAAAATATCCACTTGGTTTGTAAGGGTTTCCTCAAGGTCATAGCCTACATACAGGGAAGGGAACTTGTCCTAGCAGGATTGTTCATTCACAAAGACATTTATTTAAAAAACAAAAATTCTCAAGGCATTGTGTGAAATTTAGTGTAGAAACTTTAAAATGTGTTTAAATATAGACTTTAGCAATGAAAAAATTAATTTGGTAGAGTTTATGCACAAATATTTTGAACAGTGTAAGTAATTTATAGCTGGTGAGAAGTATTTGTGAAGGGAATGAAACATTTTTTCTCCTTTCTATCCCCTTCTCTACCACTTTGTTGAAGAAGGCCTGGGCTTTGAGAATGGCCAGCAGCACCATTATGGTTTAAATGTGAAGTGTGCCCCAAAATCTCACATGTGACAAAACAGGAAGGCTGAAGTGAAATTATTGAGTTATAACAGCCTTAACCCAATCAGTGAATTAAACCCTTGACAGGGATTAGTTCATAAATGAAGGCAGGTAGGGTGTGGCTGGAGAAGGTGGGCCGTTGGTATTGTGCCATTGGGGTATATATTTTGCATCTGGTTAGTGGAGTCTCTATTTTGCTTCCTGGATTTATACCTTGAGCCTCTTTCCTCTACCACACTCTTTGGCCATGATGTTCCGTCTCACCTGGATCCCCAAGGAGTGGAGCCTGCAGCCTATGGACTAAGACCTCTGAAACCTGAGCCCCAAATAAAAACTTCCTCTGTTAAAATTGTTCGTGTCAGGTCAGGTCATAGCAATGGAAAAGATGACTAAAACAAGCCCCTTTGCACACAGTGCAAATTTTTTATTGTGAACAATTTCATCTATTTTAACCGCCCAATACTTATATCTTCAGACAAGATTTTACCCTGATTTGTGCATAATTGCTTTAGAAAACTACTACCACTAGATGCCCAGAGGAAAGTGAGGGAAGGTGTTCAGTAGAAGCAAGGAAACTCCTGTCATCCTATGTTTTCCTGGGGGTTAACTCTTTAAATACATGGATTCATTTAACCTAAGTCTTTTATTATTCAGCTTTATCATTTAACTGAGAATCATCAGAGTTCAGGACATAATTGAAAACCACATGGTTTTTAAATAAAAGAACAAAATGTAAATACACATTTTCTTTAGAATAAAAATAAGTTTAACTTTAATGACAATAAGATAAACGTCAATTTTGAAAATAAGTTCTGTATCACTGAATGGTAGCTGTTTGACACACCTACTAGAATGAGATCTTTAAAAGGATTTAACATAATCAAATATAAATACTCTAAACTCCACCTATTAGTATTTTGTGTAACAGCTGATGAATTTTGAGAACTTCTTTGTTTCCTTCAAAAATGTAAAATAACCTGCAGTGCCCTGTAAAATGAGTTGTGTGTGTTACTCTGACTAGTTAAGAAAAATTTAAAAAAAAACTTAGGTAAATTAAATTTAGCTGTGTTAATTTTATGAACTGCATAAAAATAAAAATAGAACAGAGTTAGGATTTTGATATCCAAAAAGATTCTAGGTTATACAGTGATCATCAGAAGCACACTACACACACACACACACACACACACACACACACACACACTTACATAATTGTGATTATGAAAGACTGACATGAAAATACTTTTTTTTCAAACTACATGTATTGATATTTCATGTGAATATTATACTATTAAGATATAAATACTTGTTGGGATTTTAGATTTAAAATTTTGAAATTGTTAGACTTTTTAAAATTCTTTCTAGTTATGATACAACATCAGAATAAACTTTGACATAACCACAAAACCATGGAACCCATCCCACTCCAATTCAGTCCACAGTATTTCTCCCTTCAATGTCCATTGCTCCCCTCCCTCCACTCCACCAGTACCTTTTCAATCCATTTATAATTTACCTTTTTATTTTTTAAATTAGTGTGCCTGGATACACCCGATGCCAGGACCTACCATGTCACATCAATGCATCCACATACAAAAGTTCAGTCAGATCCATTCCACAGTTTTTCCCTTTTCCAGTCCCTTCTACTTTCTTTTTATTTCCTTTTTTAAACAAAAGAAGCAACATATTAAGAGCTTTGTGAGCTAAAAAAATTTTGAAGTCCCTGGCATTGTGTCTAGATCTATGTACTTGTTTTGGAATCTCAGTTTAATTGAACCTTGGGCAAGTAGCAGACCATCTGTCTCTATTTTCTTATTTGAAAAACGTGGTCAGGAGAGTGGGGGAAGGTAGAGGAAAGGGACAGAGTACATGCTTAACCACTCTTGGAATACTTCAGAAATTCTGCTACTTTACAAGGTGGGTAAAAGTCAAATTTTACTTTTGGATTCAATGTTGGACAGTCAGAGTGCCCTAGAGACTCAGAAATTTGAATACATTGCCCAAATGGGAGTGAGCCCCAGCCTTACTTAGCCTGACTGAGCCAGCACTGATGCTGCTATAGCTGCTGGAGCAGCAGTGGCGGTCCCAGATGCAGTGCCAGTGAGCAGGTGGAAACTGCAAAGAAGTGCAAAACTCTGATCTAACAAAATCCCTCTGGATCAGAGAGGCACCTTGTCCTTGGTGGACACAGAAGCTGCTCTGTACACCCATTCATGAAAAGGTTCAATGCTTCCCAGGCAGCTGTGCAGAGAGCTGAGATGGCAGCCATCTTTAAGCAGTCCTGCAGCCCCAGAGCCAAGAGACCTAAGCAGAAACTGCACTGGAGGCAAGTGCCTGCAGTGTGACAGGGGGTGCACACCTGAACTGGCACAGAGGACATCTTACCCAGGGACATTTAAGTTGGAAAAAGTGGGGGTGCCCAGCTTGTTACTTGTTTCCCTCATTGAACTTGGTGGATCACTTGAACAGTTAGGGAAGTTCGAGAACCTGAATAGAAGTGGGCAATAATACACAGGAAATAAGTCCACAAGGTGTGTATGGACTTTGTGGGCTGGGAGCAGGGCAAGTACTGACTTTCCACTTCATGAATGGAGTCCTAGGGTGATTCCTGGGAAACAGATTTTGAGCAGCTATAGACACCAGAGTTCTGGGGTAAGACTCCTCCCATCAAAGTTCCAGAGACCCTATCAGAACCCAGCTCCACTCACTGGGGCCTTTTGTGGACTATATAT
>PVKS010010628.1:19434-38550 GCA_004027875.1 Aplodontia rufa | reverse complement strand
GCTCTCTCTCCCACCCTCTATTAATTGTGTCCATTCCACCTTTATTCCTCCTTCCTTATAACTGTTACATCCTGCATTTTTTTGGCACTATCTCTGTTCACTCTATGAAATTGTAAGCTCTTTCCACCTTCCTACTACATAATATTTTCTCTTAATTAATTGTATTCTTACCATCCTGCAGCAGCAAAAGGTTTTCATAACTCCAGTCCCCAGCAACAATACTAAGGAGGCCGTAATGTACAACCATTGTGTGCTTTAACAACAGATATAATTCTTGATTACATATTGATGTTATTGATAGCAAGTGTTGACCCTACCATTTCTGATTTTTTATAGCAATCAACTTTGTACATATCAGATAGAGCCTAATAATTAGTTTAATGTTGTACATTTTATTCATTGATTAACACAACTGTTTGTTTACTCCTAGTCTGTGAAGTTCTGGTAACCTAAAGGAACACTAAAAGCTTACAGGTTTCAGATCCAGGAGCGATCACATATCTCAGTAAAAACTAAGTAAATACTCTATAGAACTAAACCATACAATTAATAAGTTGGACCTAACAGATATCTTTAGAATATTTCATCAATCAATAACTGAATCTACTTCCTTTTCAGTGGCATGTGGAAGAGTTTCTAAATTAGATTATATTTTAGGGCACAAAACAAACCTTAGAAAGTACAAGAAAGAAAGATAATACCTTGCATTCTATCAGATCATAATGGAATAAAATTAGAAATTAATGATAAAATAAAAGTAGAAACCTCTCTAATATCTGGAGTTTAAATAAATAATACACTCTTGAATGATGATTAGATAACAGAAGAAATCAGAGGAGAAATTAAAAATACTTGGAGATAAATGAGAACAGTGATGTATCAAACTCTATGGGACAGTATGAAGGCATTTCTAAAAGGAAAGTTGATAGCATTAAGATAATTTATTAAAAGAATAGAAAGACTCCAAATAAATAACCTAACAGTATAGCTCCAGGCCCTAGAAAACAAAGAACAAGTCAACATCAAAATCAGTAGAAGACAGGAAATAATTAAAATGAGAACCACAATCAATAGAATCAAAGTTAAAGAAAAACAATTAAAAAATCATGAAACCAAGATTTGCTTGTACAAAAGGATAAATACAATTGATAAACCATTAACCATTCTGACCAAAAAAGAGAAAAAACTCAAATTATTAAAATATAAGATGAAGAAGGAATTATCATTACAGACACATTTGAAATCCAAAGGATCATCAGAGACTGTTTTTAAGATTTGTACTCCAATAAGCTAGAAAATATTGAAGATATGGACAAATTCCTACAGACATATGACCTACCTAAACTGAAATAGAAGGAAAAAACAAAACTTAAGAGACCAATTTCTAATAATGAAATTGAAACATTTATAAAAAGCTTTCTAACAAAGAAAAGTCCAGGTCTGCATAGAATCTCTATAAAACTCTACGAGGCCATTAAAGAAGAAACAATACCAATCCTCCTCAAATTATTACATGAACTACAAAAGGAGGGAATTCTACCAAACTGTTTCTACAAAGCCAGTATCACCCTAATACCAAAACCAGACAAAGGCACATCAAGGAAAGAGAACTTCAGAACAATATACTTGATAAACATAGATGTAAAAATTCTCAATAAAATATGGGAAAATAACATACAAAAGTATATTTAAAAATATTTCATCATGATCAAGAAGGATTTATCCCAGGGATGCAAGATTGATTCAATATACAGAAAACAATGAATGTAAACCACCACATAAAATCAGATGTAAAAACAAGAATCATCTGATTATCTCAATAGATGCAGAAAAATCATTTGACAAAATACAGCACCCATTTATGCTCAAAACTCTAATAATACTAGGGGTAGAAGGAACTTACCTCAACATAGTAAAGCCTATATATGACAAATGCAAAGCCAACATTATTATGAATGGAGAAAACTGATAGCATTTCCACTAAAAACAGGAACAAGACAAGGATGCCTATTTTCACCATTCCTATTCAACATATGCCTTGAAAGTCTAGTAAGAACAGTTAGTCAAGAGAAGGAAATTAAAGGGATATATACAGGCAAAGGAGAACTCAAAGTATCACTGAAAGCAGATATACACAGAGGACCAGAACTCTCCACCATAAATTTTCTGGAGCACATGAATGATTTCAACAAAATAGCAAGATGCAAAATCAACATTCACAAATCCATCACATTCCTATACATGAGTGGTGAACCTGCTAAAAAAGAAATCAGGAAAACTATTGTATTCACAGTAGCTTAAAAAAGACGGGAATCAATCTGACAAAAGAGGTGAAGGACCTCTACAATGAAAACTATTTAATAATAAAAAAAGAAATTGAAAAAGACTTTAGAAGATAGAAAGATCTCCCATTTTCTTGAACATGCAAAATTGACATTATCAAGATGGCCATGTTATCAAAAGTGCTACACAGAATCAATCCACTAATGTTCTTCACAGAAACAGAAAAAACAATCATGAGATTCATTTGGAAAAATAAGAAACCAGAATAATTAAAACAATCCTCAGCAAGAAAAGTGAAGCTAAAGGCATCAAATCCCAGACTTCAAATTACGCTTCAGACCTATAGTAACAAAACAGCATGGTGCTTGCACCAAAACAGACATGAAGATCAATGGAAAAGAATAGAAGACACAGATACCTCATATTTGAGAAAGGAAACAAAGACAGAAGTTGGAGAAAAGACAGACTCCTTAAAAAATAGTGCTGGTGAAAGGGTAAATCCATACTTAATAGAATGATATTTAACCCCTATCTCTAACCCCAAGTAAAATTCAAATGAAACTTTACCAAAGACTTAGGGTTTATACCTGAAATCCTATACTTTCTAGAAGAAAACATAGGCCCACCATTTCAACACTTCGGCACAAGAAGTAAAATCCAAAAATCAATAAATGGGATGGCAGCAAATTGAAAAGCTTCCTCACAGAAAAAGTGATAAGAGCTTGAAGAGAGAATACAGATAGGGTATTAATATCTAGCATACACAAAGAACTCAAAAACCTTGACTCCCAAAGCAATCAATAAATGGCCAAAAGAACCAAACACTTTTCAAAAGAAGAAATGCAAATGGTCCACAAATACATGAAAAATGTTCAGCATCTATAGCAATTAGATAAAGGCCAATTACAATTACTCCGAGATTTCATCTCACTATATCAAAATGGCTATTATTAAGAATAGGAAGAACAATAAATATTGATGAGTATGTGAGGAAAAGGGTACACTTGTACATTGTTGGTGGGCCTGCAAATTGGCACAACCACTCTGGAAAGCAGTAGCAAGATTCCTCAAAAAATTAGGAATGGAGCCACCATTTGATCCAGTTATCCCATTCCTCTACATATATCTAAAGAATCTAAAGTCAGTGTGCTACAGTGATGCAGCCACATCAATGTCTATAGCAGCAGAAATTCATAATAGCTAAACAATGGAACCAACCACCATGCCCTTCAATAGATAAATGGATGAGGAAAATGTGGTATAAACACACAATGGAATATTACTCAGTCATAAGAAAGAATAATTTCATGACATTTACTGCAAATGGATAGAACTAGAGACTATTATGCTAAGTGAAATAAGCCAGTCTCTAAAAGAAAAACGCTGAATGTTCTCTCTGATATGGAGAAGCTAACTAAAAATAAGGAAAAGACCAAAGAAACAGAGAAAAGGGAAAGAAACAGAAGTAGGAGGGATGACATAAGGAAACTTCATGAAGTGAATCAGACTTAATTTTTTCTCTGTTCACCTATGAACATACCATAGTGAATCATATCCACATGTTCATGAACAAGGCACTAAATTAAAAAAAAGTAAATAATAGGTCAGTAGTGTAGAGAGTAGAGAGAAGTGTAGACAGTAGAGAAGTTACAGGGTAGAGGGTACAAAAAAGATTGAAACTTTCTATTTCAAAATATAAGAAAAAATTAATACTAAATACAGTGCAATGTATTTATTGATGGAAAGAAAATTATAATTAGGAGTGTAACAATCATACATAGAAATGGCATTCCATTCTTATAATGAATTGAGCATCTTGATATTCAACTTATTACTTTTAAATCTCTTTCTTATGCATTTTATAATTTCTCGGTTCTTTCTACATTTCAAACTCCAACAGAGATCATTGTAAAACATAGACCTGGCTTTTTGAACTGTGGAGAATGCCAGCAATGTATCCATTCTACAAAGTAGCTTATTTTCACATTTACATTATGTCCATTCTGGTATCTCAACAACACTGGAATACAGGAATTTTAATTGCAAGAAACTTTAAAAAGAAATTGAATTTCTTGCTGAAGTCTTCAAAGGGCAAACTATTTTTCTGTTAATAAGGCTGAAAATACTTGTTTCTGAAAAATTGCACTGACTAAATTACCATAATATTAATACATGAAAGTTTTAGTTATGGTAACTTTAAAATTATTCAGACAGTGAGATTTATAAGAAACCAAAAACAAAGTAGTCACAGTTTGGGTAAAACATTCATGACAATCTTTGTGACACTCACTAATTTTCCCACAGTGACAGGGCTCACTCCCATTAGAATGTCAAACCTAACAAGGTTGCCTTAAAAATAACAAAGTCAAGCTTAATGGCCTGCCTTAGGGCATGAAATAAACTAGAGAAATGCAAAATGACAGATTCTTCCTGAATCATCTGACAGGGCAACAGTCCTGACTGATAATTATTCCTGGCAACATACTCCTGAAATAAAGTTGTCAGAAAAATAAATTTTATGTGCCAGATTGTATTATGTTTCCAAGCTTGTTTCTACTTTCTCAACCTCATATGTGCTTAAAAGTTAGGGTAAGCAAAAGTCTGACAAACTATAATTGTTCTAATATTGTGGCACTACTTAACTTTTATATGAATGAGATGTCTATATTTATAGAATTCACCGATATAGTGGTATGATCTATCATCTCCTTTTAGCTGTTTTCCAGCACCAAGACTACTTGTTCTTTATATTGCTGTTTTATAAAAACAACAATGCACATTTTTTGCATTATTGAATTCTTCCCTTTTACCTTCAATTTGTATTTGTATTTCTTTATTTTTCTTTCTTAGATTAATTAACCATCTCAAATTTCCTTGGATTTGATCTAGTCTTTGTAACTTTTACAGTGAAATATTTTCCCAAATAACTCCTAGTTTAAAATTTGAAATTTTTGGAATAAAGAAACGTATTATGCTGAGTAAACATGAAACAAAATCTCATAATGTTGTCATATTAAATATATACAGCACTCTCTAAATGACAAAATGATAAAAAAGAAAAACAGATGTAATTATTTCCTGGGATGAGAGACAAGGAAGATACTTCCAAAACTGTAAATCAAAATAAACATTTTCTCTTCAAAAGTTGATTACCTCAGATAATCTGTTAAAGCAAAAGAAAGCTTACAAAAACAGTTGCCTACCTCAGAATATATTAAAGTACTTAGTAATTTTAATTGTATTTTTAGTCTTCATGTTATGAATAGTAGTTTTACACTATATATATATATAATTCAAAAACTATTATGAACTATTTGTTTATTTGTTGCTGCTTGGTTTGGTTTTTTCATCATCCAGCTTTGAGAATCTTTATGGTTCACCTTTGAGAGTTTGATTATAAATGTCCTTTGATATACCTGATTGACTTAAATCTGACTGGTCACCTTTCCTCTTCCTGTGCCTGGATACTAGATTCCTCATCTAGTGCTCTGCTATTCTATCTGTGAATATGCATTGTTTTCCTTTGGCCTTCTTTTGTACTTCTTGAACCTCAGAAACTCCCAAATCTACTCATTTAATACTGTCTTAACCTCCCATGAGATTTATTGTCCAATAACCTGTCTTTGAACTCAATGATTCTTTATTCTGTTTGGTCTGCCTTGCTACTGATACTTTCAATAGTGCTTTTAATATGGCTGAGTATATTTTTTCAGCTCAAGGATTTCTGTTTGATTATTTAAGAATTGTTTAAATATAGTTTCTGTGTTACAGTATTGAAAAAATTCTCTCTTTTATTTAAACTCATTTATCCTAAAAACAGTTATTTTAAATTTTCCAGTTGAGATTTATCCCATACTGACTACCATATTTCTTTTCTGGCACCTATTTTGACTATGAAGTGAAGTTGTGGTTTCTAGAAAGCTCTTGATACTCAATGTTGACATGCAACATGGCCTGAGCATTGAAGAATTATGTTTTTATTCTGGTACTCCTAATCTGGGTTTTTAAATTTTTTTAATTTATTTTTTATTCGTTTGTCAAGGTCTTATATATTGGAGGGAATTATTACATATTCATCCACAGATGGATATTGACAAAGTAAATTAAGGGTGATCCTAATCCAGGATCTCCCCACTTTAACCACTCCCCACTCCCATGTCTCCTCTACTTTACCCCCATGTTATAGATAGAAATAAGCATGTACATGTGTATTAATTTTTTTTAAATTTTCTGATTTAAAATACCTCTATTCCTTAAATTCTCAGAAGGTTGCTTATTTTCTGGAGTCTGTCATCATTTCCACTATGTCAACACCAGATGGCACCCAAGTCCAGAGTTACTATGAATCAACTCTTGGTGGATGGATGGTCATTGTTTCAGCACTAAAAGATGATTCAAGTCCAAGTTAGTCTCAAATACAAAGTTGTTATGTTGCTCACAATTAGCCATGGGAATATCTACAAAGGATAGTACACTCAAACAAGATTCCTTGGAACTAGGGAAGGCCCAGATACCTGTTTCTGCCTATAGGATTCTACCCAGTTCTTGAATGAATCACAACTGATGGACCATCACAGGCTCCTATGCCATGCCTATGGCCACCAATACCACGCTGTATGCCCACAGCCTGCCAACACCAGGACAACCCTTGGGTGAGACTAAAACCTGCACTGCTATGTGGATGGCCACTGCTAATGTGGGAATTTTGCCCAAGGCCATGCAAACAAACACAGATGATGCTGGCTGGAATAGAAATTCAATCTGGTGCTGCATGTCTTTTCCAGGCACTGGGCCTATTCCAGAGGCATCATCCATAAGCAGGCCTTGGTATGGAATCCATTAGAATCTGCTCAGAGTTTGGTGTAACCCATCTGGCATTGAGGTGTAGGGCAAATTTTTAAGATTATTATTGTGTCCTACCCTCAGTGAACAGGACCTTGCCTCATATGCTGCCTAAGGCTGGGGCACTATTTGGTGAAGACTGATGATAAACTGGGTTGTGCCTGTATTTCATAGCTGCAAAGACATGCAAAATCTCACTAAATACCAAGATGTAGCTGGTGGTCCTGTAGGCCAAATCCTGAATCTCTCTCACTAGTATGCAAATCCCCTCCCCTCCTGATGCTAGCAAAGATCTGGAGAATCTGTGTATTCTGTCCTGCATATGGAACTTTTCATTTTTATCCAGAAATTCTCACATCGTGGTGGACCTAGCAAAAAGTTCTGAGACTAAGTTGTGTGCTACCTTCTGAGTCCTGCCCCTGAACAAGTGGTCTTACCCCTCTTCTATGGGTAAAGATTTGGAAAGGGTGGTGAAAATCCTCTCTTTGTTTCCTGGCTAATAAAATTTCAGTGTGTCAGTCTGCAGCAGTTGGTCTGGCAGCAGAGTTGTGGGGTTCTCTCAGCACTGGGTTTCTCCGTGGTAGGCAGGGATATGGGTTTCAAATTTAACGTCTGAACTTAGTTCCCTTCACTTCCAAGAGCAAGAGTTGTCTTTCTCTACAGTGGGCTGCTTGGACTTAGGGGAAGTTATGACATGGCACACTCAGCTCTTGCCTTCATGTTTTCCTCAATGACTTATATATATTCCATAATACTAAAAGTAGGCACCATGGTCTTCACCAGGCTTTCTTAAGTCATATGAAAATAGTTTGGTACAAGTATTTTTTAGCTTCTTTTGTCTGTGGGGGTACTATTGCTGAAGGATTTTACTCTTCTACTATGTTATTCTGGCTTCCCCAAATAAATTTAACATGAAGTAATGTTATTTCTTAATTTGAAAATTAAGCAAATTTTTAGTGAACAACAATCTTAGATAACATATTTGATTGAAAACCAATAGGTCACACAACTAGAAACAAACATGAGGAATGGTACTACAACCCCCAAAACTAAATAATGTAGCAAATTTATTACTTATTAGTAATTTAGATTTAAAACTATAGTAAAGACAGGAATTTACAAATATGTTGGACAAATACTTTGTGAATCATTTCAATATCTACTCTGTGACAGACATTTTGCTGTAGTTCTACATCCTGTCTGAGAAATTTAGAAATCTGTGAAAAAAGTTAACATGCAAAAATATGAAAAAATAGCAGAAAAATGAATTATGTAAAGCTTGTTTTCTGATACCTATCAATATAGAATTAAGCTCACCAGGTATTAACACAGCAGGAGGAATCAATACAGAAAGTGAGTTTTAAAGCTTGAGACCGGAGAAATCATTTGAAAGTTCTGAAAAATTTTTAATATAACTCAGGAAAATGTTACCATAATAATATTCATCAAGCAATGGAAAAACATAGAGGGATCTTAAGTGCACACTGCTAAGTGGAAGAAACTAATGTGGAAAAAATCCCCTGTAGAATATAAGTCCAAGTATAGAATGTTCTATTCAAGGCAATACTATATAGTGAAAGGATCCATAGTTGCCAGGGTTTCAGGATAATGGAGAAAGAAAATAAATAAATAAATAAATGAGGAAAATAATTTTCTTTAGGGCATGGAACTATTCTATATGATTCTATAATGGTGAATTTTTGCCATTAAAAATGTGTTAAAACTAGGACTGGAGCAGTGGCTTAGTGATTACAGTGTTTGCATGGCATTTGCAAGGACCGGGGTTGAAACCCCAGCACTGCATACACAAACAAGTGTTGGAGCAACAAAAACCAGATGAAAAACTAAATAAAATTGATTCTCTCTCTCTCCCTCATTATATATAATTTTTTTTTAAATCTGCCAAAACTATAGACTGTACAATATAAAAAGGAAACTCTCATACTTTGGACTCTATAACTAAGTGTCAATATACTGATTTAGAAATTGAAACAAAAAGGGCTACATCAGCAAAGGTGGTAAATAACAAGAATGATGGGGGACTGTGTGTGTGTGTGTGTGTGTGTGTGTGTGTTTATCCAGGGTGGATGCAGTATTTATGAGAACTCTGTATTTTCCATTCAATTTTTTTTCTGAAAACCTAAAAATGCTCCAAAAACAATTGACTAATTTATTAACAAGCCAAAGAATAAGTAAATTTTGGTAGAAAGAAAATTTTCATATTTTTCCTCCATTCAACAAATATTTAGAGAATGGCATCTATGAATAAACCATGGCTCTGATTATGCAAGAAGAACAAAAATAAGATAGACACATACTACATTCTCACAAAGTTAACATTCATTTATATCATTAATTGTAGTTATAATTCACTACATCTGGATTACCACTGTGTAGATTATTATTTTTGATGAAACTAGGGTCTCTTAGCAAGGTAAATAATGTCTTTGATTTCAGTGAAAAAGTCACAGGTGTTCCCAATGCATATACAAACACATTCTGACAACTAAAACACCAGATATCTGGAAGAAAGGGTCAAATCAATAAATCCTCAAAATAAGAGAGAAAAGTCCTACAAAATTAGTTACTAGCTACAACCAAACATTAAAAAGATGTCCACATCATAATATTTAACTTAGATTAAACTGAGTCATGACAAAAATAAATGAAGACACTAACAGTCTTAAAGCATTTCAGAATGGTTTAAAAATGACTCCCAGAATTTTGACTCATTTCAAGAATGGACATAAATCTTTTTAATGAGTAGAAGGGATTAGAATAAAGTAATCTATCAATTGGGGACTCATCTCAATGGCAAAAGCTTGTATTAATCTGCATAGTATTTATCAGGTAATTATTAGGGTTTGTAATTCCTAGACCTGTATATTATTTGGGAGGTCTTCTAGAAACTAATGATATGCTAATGGGATTAGAAGAGTCTGGACTAAGAATAGAGATGGTAATTATGACAGAAAGAGAACATTTATATTCACTAGGAAGTGTACACCTTTTTATTCCCATAATGAGCTTGCTATATGTAAAGTAAGTGCATAGTGGAAAGAAAGGGTCATCTTTATTTTAAAGTACTGTACTTTTCTTTTTCTTTTCTAGTAAGTTGGTGAGAGGTTCTATCCACAAGGCAAATATCATTAATAAAAGGAAGCAGGGGAATGATATTGTATACAGTCATGCATAAAAATGTAAATTATGTCGAAAAACAAAAATCAACACTTCTTTGAACACTAGATCTAAATTATTTTTAGAAGTAAAGGTTAGAGTTTGACCAGGCTTTTCTCCTGGTCTTAGCACTGGAGATTCCCCACCCTAGATTTTTCAAGAAGATGGTGACCTGTAGCAGAGCTGAATGAAAAATCTGTCCTCTCCATGAAAACAGGATGCCAGCGGTGGGAGAAGAGCCTTACTCTGAGGTGAGTGGACAGCAAAAATTCTCCCCAAATTCATTACTATCCAAGGAAGGAAATTTAGTGACATGGAGCTGTGGACAAGCTGAAGAACAGTAAACCCCAAATCATAACTTCCCAGCACCAAATACCCAGCCAGAAGTGGGCTGGGAATTTGCACTGGAGGAGAGGAAGCTGCACACATTTAAATAAACTCATATACAGTGGTGAGTGCTCAGCGGAGCCTGGGTGTGGGATTTCAATGCCCCAAGGTTGCAGCAGTGGCAGAAAATGAGGGATTGCTTTAATACATGCTAATTAGAATCCCCTGGATCTGATCACGTTAAGAAGTAGGGCGACACCACCATTTTGAAAGCTCCCTGAGGGCAGTACAGGAAATTGCTTCATGAACAGTGAACCCAAAACCACCAGATACAGAACAGAGTAGTGAGCACAGTATGGAGGAGCGGCTCCAGCACCCAGTATTTTGACTGTCTGTCCTGGGGCTGTGTGGGTCTGGTGGACCCTCCTTACTGGTCCAGGGACTCACATTTAGAGGCTTCTGCCCACCCCACTATACACCTGATCTGCAGGTGGAGTTCATGACCAGGATTCTGCTCAATAGGCCTAAGCAGCCTGGAAGGGTTCAGCCTGCAGGTCCAGCAGATACTGCCTAAAACTCTCAGGTGGGGCAGAGGCTAATGTCAGCCTCAGGGACCTATGAACAGAAGGGGCAGCCTGGATCCAGTGCTTTCCTCTACTTTCAGACTCTGAATTCTGTAATCAAAAAGGGTCCCATAGGTCTGGGCACTCAAAGTGGGACTGGACTTACACATGCCTCCTAGTGGTTGCATTTGAGACCTCCAGAAGCATGGGTCTAGCTGGGCTGGTGACTCCTTCACACCTGCCTCTCCTTGCTGGGGTTGTGACTGACCCACACATCATCTCTTGGGGCAAGTAGGGACCTCAAGGCACTCAGGAGTGAGGTTATAAGGGTCCCAGGGGAGCTCAGTTCAGACCGGCCATTCTCCTTGGAACAGAAAGAGTCCATTATAGTTGCACCAGGATCCATAAGACTCCCAGTGGCTCCTGGGTCTCTGGGTGAAGTGGGACAAGAGTTTGTGCAGGCAGACACTAAATTCCCAAGAGTGCAACTTAGGTGAACTTGAAGTCTGTTCTCATGGGAAGCAGGGAAGGTGAATGTTTGCAACCCCTTTTCAGGAGAAAATTACCTGGAGGACTCCTGGGAATCTCACTGTCAACTGAGATCACTGAAATTCATTTCCTCCAACAAACTCTACTCAAAAGTGACTCTACCTAGAAGTAAGTTATGAACACAAACAACCACGGTAAATTTTGACCATGGTGGTAATAATTCATAACATTTCCAAATATGTTTTTTGTTGTTGTTGGGTTGTTTTGTTTGTTTGTTTGTTGTTGTTGTTCTTGGGTTTGATGTCCTTTAATATATGTATATTTTTTGTTTGTTTGCTTGTGTGGTTGATTGATTTTTACTGTCACTGTGATTTGTTATACTTGTCTGCTGTGTTCATGTTGCTGGGGTTCAACTTGTAGCAGACTGAAACACTGCAAATTAGTCCTCAGTCTCTTTGGGCTGAAAAGAACCCCAGTCTTTACTACTCCTGTCTTTTCTTTCCTCTGTCAATTCCTAAACTGTATTCTGATCTCTCTCATCCTCCCTCAAAGTCATTACCCCACTCTCATCCCATTTCTATCTTTATCTTATTTCTAGCAGACTAGCCTACATCATCTCTACTACCTTGCACTCTATATCCTAATTTACAAGTTCCACACTACCTTCCTGCCTCATTCCCTTTGCTCTCTAGACTTTTTTCCCCTTCACCTACTGGGATCCTGGTAGACTGAAGTAATAGCCATATTTGAAAAAAGGTCTTTGCTTGTAAACCCTGTATAGTGTGAGATCTACCAAGGAAAAAAGTGCTAATCCAATTGCCCCTATAGATGCTAATCAACACTGTAACATCTATAGTCGACATTGTCTCTTGTATGCATTGGCTGCACTTATTGACTTCTACCCCCTATTCCTTGAGGTATTGGAAAACCAAAAGGTCCACAATAATTCACAGTTTGGGGTGCCAGCCATTGAACTGTGCTACCCAAATTATACCCCAGCCCAACAAAGCAAACACATATAAAACTTCAATACTATCAACAAAGTCCCCAAGAGACATATTCACTGTCAGCACTTAAGCCATACTCCCTGTAATTGAAAGTGAGAAAAAAGGGAAACAATCCTCCACCTCAACCCCACAACTCCCATCCAAGGTGTCCATGATCAGGGTCTTAGATAAAAACCTATCAAAATATATCAACAATACAATTAGTAATTCAATAAAAGAATTAAAAGAAAATTTAAGAAAAGCAATGAGAGCAATTTAAGAATTCGAGAGACCACATCTGTGAAGAACTAGACATTCTGAAAAGAGATGTAACAGAGCTCTTAGAATTGAAAAATACTGTCAACCAAATCAAAAGCTAATTGGAAGATACTAATACCAGAGTAAACTCAGTAGAAAACAGAACCTCAGCTCTTGAAGAATGAACATCAGACAATGAAGATAGGCTGAGCAACACTGAGTTCAAGCAGCACAGATAAGAAAGAAACTTATTGAACCTTATCAGAATTTCCAAGTAGTATTTGATGAGATGAGAAGAAATAACTTGAGAGTAATTGGTACTGAAGAAAACAATGAACAACAAACAAGGGGCATTACGAATCTTCTTAGTGATATTGCCAAGGAGAGTTTTCCCCATATCAGAATTTATCCAGAAAATCATATTCAAGATGCCTATACGATACCAAACAGACCTAAACAAAAGAGAAATTCACCAAGACACATCATATATAAAATGAATAACAGAGAAATTAAGGAAAGAATCCTAAAATCAGTGAGGGAAAACACCAAATCCCATTCAGAGGCAGACCAATATGGATTACTACAGATTTCTCAGAATAGACCACAAAGGCCAGGAGAGCATGGAACTATATTTTTCAAATACTGAAAGAAAATAAATTTCAGCCAAAGGTACTATATCCTGCAAAACTAAGCTTTTAATGTGACAGGGAAACTAAGTACTTCAGTGAAAAATTCAAGCTAGCAATGTATCTCCAGATCACTGAGATAAAAGATATCTCTCTGTGTATGAAAATGTGTTACCTATGCTAGCTAAGCATTTATTTTAAGGGAAAAAAACAAGGAAGGTAAGATTTCATTAAAAAACCAAAGATGATTATTTACTTTCACCTTTAAAAAAAGTCTTCACTAGGAAAAAAAAAAAGAAAAAGAAAAAACACTTGGACAGAACAAAATTTTCTCATATAATTGACTTCTCATATAATAAGACTTCAAAAACATAGGAATTTCTCTCTACTTATTGTCAGTATATGAACACTAGGGAAGATCAATATAGTGTGTGTTCCATCAATTTAAAGAATTTAATGTGCATGAATGAGCCTAACAGTTACATTTTCCAGTGAGAGTTCAATCACAAGGAGGAGAATATTTCTTACTTTGAAAATTCATGCAGTAGCACATTTTTCAGTTTCATATTTAAGGAATACATTTAAATTGTGCCTGTTGAAAGATATTTTTTTTCAGAAAAGTAATACTTTTTCAAACTGAAGTTTCATAGCATAAAATGATATGTTCCAGGTAATTTTTAAGAAGTATGAAAATCTGGGGCTGGAGCAGTGGCTCAGCCGTTTTGGCGCTTGCCTGGCAAGCACAAGGACCTGGGTTCAAACCCCAGCACCATGTACACAACTAAGTGTTGGAGCTACTAAGGTCATGTAAAAAACTGAATAAAGTTGTTCCTCTCTTTCTCTGTCTCTCTCACTGTCCCTCTCTCTTTAAAAAAAAAGTATGAAAATCTGAAGTGTATAGCATGTTTTATATGAAAGTACACTTCAATAATTGAAAACCAGGATTAACTAATGAGGAAGCTACCATGGTGACATGATTTTGTGTGTGTGTGTGTGTGTGTGTGTGCGCGTGTGTATGTGTTGGGTGATTATCTAATGTATTGGGGTTCTCTAAAGAAACAAGTTCAATAATGTACATATGTTTAATAGCATATTATATGCATATAAATATACATATATATCCTAGCAACTTACATATATAGTAAATGTGAAGTATATAGCATAGAATATGAGTTGTCATTGAAAATGTATTTTCATGTATATTTGTAAATGCTGTATATATATTGGTATAAAACTGTGTGTGCAGAGAAAAAGAATTATAAAATAAATGTGATAAATTGCAACTAATCAATAAGCCAGGATAAAGAATATGGTATGTATGCAACTTCCCTTTAAGTATAAAAATGTCAATAATAATAATAATAATAGACCATAATATGATAAGCAATTAGCTAAAATGTGAACAATTGTAGAAAGAGTTGAGGCTCATTCTCAGAGGCAGAAAGCAAGAGTTGCCTAAGGAGTACTTTAAATGCTTTTAATGGAGAAACATGCCAAATCCTGAATATGAGAAAGTTAATTTGAGGAAATCAAAGTGGTTAAAAAGGCTAGAGTTGAGTGGACAGTGACAAGGCAGGAAAGATGGCCAGCAACAGGGTCACAGAGAACCATTTAATGTACTTTAAGGAATCAGACTTTACTTGGGGGTTAAAGGACACCCATTTGTGTTTTTTAAGATACAGAGGGACAGTGGGAAAGAGAGAGAGAGGAAGAGAGAATAAGTTTTTATTTAGTTTTTCAGTTAGCATTCATTGCTCTGACACTTAATGCATACTTGGTGCTGAGGTACAAACCCACATCCTTGCACATGCCAGACAAGTTCCATAATCACTGAGCTACTGCTCCAGCCTCCAAAACATTTTTATTGTGGGAATTATTTAGAATCAACATTAGTTAAGTATTTTGAGATAAATAAAGGTGGTGAAATCTAGATTAAGAGCGTGTAAGAATTTAGTACCATGATTGTTTTAGTTAGGTTTCTCATCTTTGTAACCAAAAAACATGATCAAACAATTTTAGAGGAAATAAAAGTTTATTTGGCACTCATGGTTTCCAAACTCTCAGTACACATACAATCAACTCCATTGTTTGGTGCCCAAAATGAGGTAGGACATCAGGAAGGAAGGATGAGGAGGAGAAAAAAAGCTCAGGATATGACAATGGGAAGTTAGAGAGCCCTGTTCACTGGGGACAAAATATAAGCCCCAAATGCATTCACCTGTGACCTACCTCCTCTGGCCATCTCCCTATAGTTACTATATAGTTAATCCCTATTGGTGGATTAACATACTGATTAGGTTAAGGTTGTCTTAAACCAATCACTTCACCTCTAAACCTTTCTTTGTCTCTTACATATGTTTTGGTGTCACATCTCACATCTAAACAACAATAATAAATCTTTGGTTAATTTGAAAATGGATTTGGCATAAAGTTCACTGGAAACAGGATTGTATTGAAGTTGCACATTAACTACAGGGGATAGGAAGGAAAAAGACACATTAAGTATGATTTTTGGATGGTTGTATACAGATATTTTTACATTAATGCCCAAAACATCTTTGCAAATAACTGAAAATGAAACTTCCAAAATATAAGACTAATTGTCAGTAAAAAGGCAGTTGTCCAACAGCCAATAGTCAGAGCTAAATATTAGACCACATGAGCAATCAATTATATTCAACTTTATAAATCTTAAATTGAAACCTCACACTCCAATCTCATTCTCCTTTTCTGTCAGCTTTCTTACTCAGTTACTTTCTGTACCCCTATTCTTATGATTTGCTAAAGATCCCAGCTCAGACCAGTTTGCATTTTCCATATGTATGAGTTGTTCCATTTCTTCCCTTGATAGCATGGATTGTGGAGCTACAATGCCTGGTTTTAAATTCCAGCTTCCATTTATATCATGGAGTGAGGTAGTAAAACACTTTGCATCAGCTTTCTCATCTGCACTTAAGATCACAATTACAGTCATATACAAGGGTTAGTGATAAGGAACAAATAGACCGACATGTGAACACTAAGCAACTAAAAAGCTTCCACAAGTCATCCGTGGCTTTTAGAACTCTGGGTGCAACACTCTTACAAAGTATGGGTTTAACTGATTTATAAGTCCTTCAGAGGATCACAAGTTCTTGGATGAATGTAACTGAGTTTTTACCTCTTTATGCATAGAATCTTATCTTTTTCCCATCAGACAGATAGTCAATAACTATTTATTGAATGAATACTTGGCCAATTCAGAGCTTAACCCATCCTCCATATGTTAATCTTTATCTAAGTGATTTGCCCCAAGTCATTGCAGCATATTCTGTTGTGAACAAACCTTTTAAGAGTGCCAGGCATCTCAGTATGTCTCAGGATTAAACTTAATGATGTCAGGAGAACTTCCACAGGGACTTATGTGTATGTGTCAGTCTCTTTCATTAGATTGTAAATCCCTATATTGAAGAAACTGTATTTTATTTCCTTCTCTATGCTTCACAGCACCTTAGCAGAGTGCCTTGTATTTAATAAGCCCATAATACATATTGAGTTGAGCTGAGTTATTCACTCCTTCAAATTCCAGCTCAGACGTCAATTTTCAAGCAAGACTTCCCTGAGTCTTTCATGCAAAACTGATTATTCCCTATCCAATAGTAAGGATTGATTTTGACAGTGAAAAGGTCTAATCTGCTTTTAAATATGAAAATTTCTAACATATTCTTAGAAGTGAGTATATGACTGGGCTGAACAAACAAGTTCCCTTTCCACTGACATATTGACTTTCTTGGTTGGTACAAAATAAGAATTTGACCCAAACCAATCATCTTGAAGACTTTGCAAGAAGGAAAAATAAAATCAAGCAACAGAGATTGAGAGATCTCTTTCCTATTTATTCTGTTTATTTCCATTGTATCTTTGTATCTGAAAACTGTCCAGAATAAATTAAATTTATTTAAATAGAGATTTTGTAACTTGCAACCAACAAAGTGTTGATCAATTTGTCTTACCTCATTGATAATCCAACAACATGGTCTTTCTTTTCTTCTTTTTTTTCCTTAATTCCCTCCCTCCATTTCTTTTAATTTCTCTATCTTCCCTTCCTTTTTCTTTTCTTTCTCTGTCTCTCTTATTTTTCATTTTCCTTGCAATGTCAGAAAAATTTTGATTTATTACTATTCATTTTACTTCATGGTAGTAATGCATACTATACATACATCCTTCTGGGCTGTCTTGTCTAGATTGTACCATTGCTGCTTCACATGTCAGTGTACAGAGATCCCACCAAATAAAGTGACTGGTATGACTCGCATACATGTGGAGAAAGAACTATGCAGACACAGAGTATAGATTCAGAGCAGCGATCACACCAAAGTTAGGCCCTGAGTCAAGTCTCTTTCTCCATTTGTTTCTATTTGAAGGACACAAATGGGAATTTTACCACCATTTAAAAATGAGGAGGAACACCACAGGACTTCAAAGGATAGTCGCTAATCTTGAAGGAATGGTTGTGAAGCAGGGTATTCAAGAGGTCTGCCCACAAGCAAGAATTTTTACCTTGATAAGACTTCCTGCTCTCAGCAAGTCAGTGTGGTCAGGGTAGGGCCTTCCCTGACATTTAGACAGGGCACGTGTTCACTCCCTTATGATGTGCACAGCCTCCATATAAACTATCTTTATTATCACTAGCAAGATGTGGACTAAACAACCAGTAAAACTGGAGAAAGAACTCATGTTCTTCTTAAAATAGCCTACCTCAACATCACTTGGTCTACCTCAACCTTCTTATCTTGATAAATACTGGCTTTACTATTTAATTCTGTGACTGGTTAAGTCACCAAACTCCACTGACTTGTTCCCTCCTCTGTAAACCAAAAGTACAAATGTTAAAATTACTACAGTTTAAATCTTCAGATGAAAATAAATTCAGTAAAATTGAGCAAGACTATATATATGTCTATTGGCTGGTTCATAAAAATGTTATAAAAAGGAAAATATAAGGACAAGTTTGCAAGTGGCAGCATGATAAACAGAAAATTTAGGTTTTACACATTTGTCAACTAAACCTGAATTTGCTTACCAGCATCTGTTGCTGATTCTCTTTCATCACATTAGTCATTTTATTCATGTGTCACCAACTGTTGAGTTACACCTACAGTACATCAGGTGCATCAAGAAGAGTACCAAATTCAGAATTGCCAAAGAAAAGTTTGGAAGCTAGAAAGGACATTGACTCCAATTCTCACATCTACATGTGTCTCTACTTCCTTTCTGGAATGATTACTGCTAGCCTAACCTTTCTTAATTCACTGATTCAATGCCCTCAGCATTTTTACCCTGATCTGTAGAAACTGTCTCACTTGACAATTGTCTCAAGTATCTGTAACATCTGAAAAGAGTATGAGAGGCCTTTTCTAGACAATTAATGCATGGAGACAGCTTCTGGATAAGTTAATGACTGCTTAAATTATTACACTATTTCAAACATACATATTAATTGATCACACTATTTATAGCCTCCTTGTCGATGTCACATTATTTTGAGCTTCATTTTTACTGGAAAGTAGGTTACCATGTGGCATT